>CM061531.1:120423613-120585155 GCA_030545055.2 Neoaliturus tenellus
AATTCCCAAATATGTTTAATTAAATTAATATATTTATCACCTTTACTAGATTTTGGTTTCTTACTATTTGGATCATTATTTTTATAAATTGAATTAGTTTCCCATAAAATCTTTGAATAATTATTTAAATCATCTTGTGTATATAAATTATTATCTGGTTTCTTTTCATAAGTTAACAATCTCCATAATCCATGTGTTCCATTATATTTTTTATCATCAATTATTAAATCATCATTATCAATTACAGTTATTTTATCACCAATCATAAATGATTTTTTATGTTTATTCCAATATAAACCAAATTTATCATCTTTTGTTCTTGGTAAATATTTTTGTGCTAATGGACCAATAATTTTATCTAATGTTTGAGGTGAAATTAAATTTGGGTCAATAAATGTCGATTCTTCTTGAATTATTGGTTGTCTGATTGGTCTAAATGGAGTACTTGAAGGTAAATTTAATTCTTCAGTTTCTGGTATTGATATATTGGCAAAATTATTAACAATAGGTACCAATTCCATAAGGTTTTTATTTTCATTTAAGACTTCACCAATTTTATTTTCAACTTTACCAATTGCTGATGTTATAGGTTCATATGCTTTTTGTTTAATTTTTTCATAATTATCTTCAATTTTAATTTGATTTTTAAATTCTTTTATTAATTTTTTCTCAATATCATCTAATTTTTTAGCTTCATTAACAGATATTTTATCCATTTATTACAAAGAAAAATTTAGGTTCAAAACAAATCATGTTAACATAAACACAAATCATGTTAACATAAACACAAATCATATTAACACAAAACACAAATTATGTTAACACAAACACAAATTATGTTAACATAAAAACAAATCATGTTAACACAAAACACAAATCATGTTAACACAAAACACAAATCATGTTAACACAAACACAAATCATGTTAACATAAACACTAATTATGTTAAACACAATTTATTTTACTTTATTTCTGTAATTTTCATTAAATATATAAATACTAATGAAATAAATAATACTAATAAAATAAATATTCTATCAATTATTGAATCAAACATACAACAAGCCATTATCATTATTTAATATCAGAAAAATTTTTCATATATTTTCCATCATTTGATTTTTTCAATAAATTAATAGTTAAAAATCCATAGTCTTCTTTCCAACAATCATTACAAATAGTTTTAAATTTATCAAATTTCATATCTGATCCAACAAAATTATTATATATTTTTTTCATATAATGTTCATTTTGTTTAAAAATGCATAACATATTTAAATTATTTCTAATTAATTGCATATCAACTTTTGAATAACATTGTGATAAATAAATACATGATATATTTTTATGTCTACCCATTATAAAATATTCTTTAATTTTATCTTGTTTTTCTAAAATACAATCATCAAAAACTACTAATGAATTTGGTTTACATTTATTTAGTGGAATCATATCATCACATGAAAAATAAGAAATTTGTTTATTAATATTTGATTCTATATTTTTAAATCTTTTTTGTAATAATTTATAAGATGGTTGTTCTAATGATTTACTAAAAATATATAAATTTGAATATGGAATTAATCTTTTATAAATAAAATTTAATAATAATGTAGTTTTACCAGATCCACTTGTTCCTATAATTAATAATCTAATAGGTTGATCATTTTTATTATTTTTATCATATGATTCTAATTTTATATTATCTTTTTTTTTCTAAAAATTTCTCCATTTAAATAAGATGAAATTATTTAAAATAATTGGTCATTCATCCAAACTAGAATTAAGATTAGAACATCCAATACATTTAGATGGAAAATATAGTATTGGTTTAAGTGGATTTTATTCAGATAATTTTATATCAAATATACCAAATAATTATAAAAACTGTTATGGATATTCTATTAAAGATGAAGATGATAAAAATATAGATCAATATTTTGATATAAATAAAGGAAATTATACAATTGAAGAAATAAAAAATATTTTTATAAATAGTTTAAAAGAATTTAAAAATAAATTTAATAAATTTGATGAAAATGATTTTATATTGAAAAATGATGGACCATATATTATAATAAAATCTCGTGTTAAAATTATAGTAACAAAAATTATAATTGATTTATTAGGGTTAGATGATAAAATGATTGAACCAAATGTATTAACAAAAGGAATAAAACTACCAAAAATTAGACCTTTTGATGTTATTGAAATTCATTGTAATTTAGTTGATCCTAGTTTTGAAAATCATAAAGATCTTTCACATTTACATAAAGAATCAGAAATTCTATATTCATTTTATCCAAATGTTGAATATGGATCAAAAATTAGTGAAAAACCAAATGAAATTGATTATATTCCTTTAAAAAATATAAATAAAATTCAAAATATTGTAATATCTATTCAAGATAGTGATGGAAATCTAATAAATAATGAAAATATTAAAAGTATTGTATATTTAAGATTAAAACAAAATTTATAATATAGAATTTGTCTACATAAATAATAAAAACAATTGATTTAATTAACAATAATTTTATATTTAATAATAAATTAATTGTATTTAATAAACAAAATAATCCTTGGTTTAAAGGAAAAGATATTTGTAATATTTTAAAATATAAAAATTCTAGAAAAGTTTTATTTGACAATGTAAAAGAAAAATATATAAAACTTTAAAAATATCAAGTGTAACCAACAGTTACACTTACATAATGATGATAAATTAATTTACATAAAAATTATAGATGTCACAAATTATGACACCCTAAAAATTGATGTACAAACATGTTTTCAGATGCCCTAAAACAGGGCGTCAATAAAATAGATATTAAAACAATATTTATTAATGAATCTGGTTTATATTTATTAATTTTAAAATCAAAAAAGGTAGATAAACAATAAGGATGGATGATGATAAATTAAAATTTATAGATATTTTTCGAGGGGACAATTTGTCCCCCCCTATCATATAATAAAAAACATACAAAACTTATTAAAATTAGGTAGGACCCAAAATGGGTCCCATATAAATTATAATATTTATTTTAAAAATTTTTAAAGGAGGTAACCTTATACAATAAAAACTTAAGGGTAACAAAACATTACCCTTTAAACATTCAAAAAATATTCATAAAGATAATTAATTATATACAAATTTGAGACCCGTCTTAAAGACGGGTCTTATTTATAATGATAATAAAGTAAAATTTATAGATATTTTTAGGTTAGATATTCAATAAATTATTGAATATATTTAAATTTATTAAAGAAAATATTTAAAAATATACATAAAATTATAGTATAAATTCAATATCATATGGTTATAAATTATTAATATAATTTTGATCATTTTCTTTAAAACTTTCTTTAACATAATTTTTTATTATATTTATAAATGGTTCTATTATAAAATTAAACTTATAATGATATACAAAATAATTTTTATATTTAAAAAGATATATTAAAAATTTATTTGATATTTTAGTTTTAAATAAATATAATTTTATATCAAAATCATTATTTATTAATTCTTTTGGAACAATTAAAATTTCCATTTATTTATAATTATTTTTATACCCCCAAGGTAATGTATCAATTTTATTTTCACAAATAAATCTTTTGTCATCTCTATTACTTAAAGCTAATTTATTTATTGTAATTGTATATAGTTCATGTTTAAAACTTCTAATACAAGTCATTTCTCTATATTGTTCTTGATCATCAAATAAACATTTCTTAAAATCATCCATATGTAATGTTTTATCAACAACACTTTTCTTGATTCCTTTACATTTTACAGGATTTTTATTATTAAATTCATAACTATATAATTTTGATCTTAAACCACAATATTCTTCTAATATTTCACCATTTAACTCATCTTTAAATTTACCAATTATTTTTTTATTCTTTTCACTATAGCATTCATGTTCTTTCTTATAATCACTTGTATCAAATTCATTAATATTTTCTTTAATAATTTTATATGGATCCTTTTTAAATTCTATAAAATAACTGTCTGTGTCCATATATAATAACCTTATATTTGGATCAAACTTCTTTAATTTTTCATAATAAAATTGATACATATGTAATTTTGATAAATCAAGTACTGAAAATCCTATATAGATTGGTTTATCAAACTTAACCTTTTCTTTTATCATATGTGAAGCAATACAGTCTTTATCAAATATACTAAATGTTTTAAAATTAGGTTTTTTTGCTTGTTTTAATGAAAACTTTTCGTCACCTAATTTAATATCACATCTATTTCTAACATTTTCCATAGTTTTTCCAAAAACACTATTATTCATCAATTTAAAAAAGTCTTTTTCAAAATCTGATGTTGATTTGGATCTTAATTTGGTATTTAATTCAATATATTTTTTCATATAATCATCTTGATCAAATGCTATAACTCTATTAACTTTCTTTAGTTTTAATCCTTTTTGTAGATAATATTTTAAGTTTCTTGAATGAATAACATAATCTTTTTTATCAAATAATGTTGTGCAAAGCTTATTATTATAATGTTCAGGTGCTAATGGTAAATCTTTATGGTCATCATGTAATTCAATAGGATATTCTAAATCAACATCTAATATATATCCATATTCAGCATTTTCATCTAATTCTAATATTGTTTCTTCCCATTCATTTAATGTATATGTATTAGGATTCATCCATGTTATATCTTTATAAGGTAATTTTTGACTTAAAGCCCATCCATATAGATTATTTGCATCTATATATAACATATAATTTTCAGGTTTTGTTTTATCATAATTTTTTGTATATTTATTGTTTGCTTTACAATATCTAGTTATACATTGTGAAATACCACCTCTAATACCTTTTTCAATCATTAAATACATATTATAATCACTTATTAATTCTAGTTTAATTTTTGTTAATTTTAACATAGAATCCCAAGCTAATGATGGTGATGTTAGATAATGTGCTGGATCTAATTGATAATTTTTCAAACAAACAGATCTAAAATTTTCAAATATATCAGATAATAATAATACATCCTGAATATTATATAAATCTGAATAATTACCTAATGTTTTTATTTTTAATTTATTCCAAACTTTTATATAATGTTTATAATCATCATCACTTATATTTTCATTAGTTAAACAACTATAAAATTAATCTTTTTCTAATATTTTATCATAGTTTAATTTTTTGACATTATCAATAAATTCATATGGAAATACACCTTTAGAAGTTAATATTTTTAAAGTTTCATTATCATATTCAATTATATCATTTTCTTTTATAAATTTATTTATATGCTTAAATTCTTTAAGATTTTTAGCTAATTTTTCAATTGATGTAGCCATAAATCTAAATGTATCTACAAATGAGAATTTTTATAAATTTTCTAGGTTTAAAATATAGTTCACCTTCAAATTCATAACCATAACCAGAATTTACTGAATAGTTTATATATTTTTCATCTGTATTGGCTAACAAATCAATTTTACCATATTTTTTAGCTAATTCTTTTATAAACAAATGTGTATCATAATTTGAACTATTATGACAGAATATAGGAATATTTTGAGGAAATTTTAGATTTAAATTACAATTTAAATGTGCAGCACCTCTAAATTTTCCTGTTAAATGACAATGATCTCTTACTTTTATTCTTTTATCATTATCAAAACCACTATTTTCACAAATATGACAAATATTTGTTTTCTGATAATTAATTTCTTCTTCATTAGTTAAATTCATAGGCTTTTTATTTTTTGAATTATATTTTTTAGCTATATATTTTGAAATTTCATCTAAATATTCAAATAATTTATTTGGTACATTTATTAATTCCTCTTCATTTTTTGCTCTATAACAAATAGGTTTATACATTTTATTAGTTACTCTAGATACTAAATAAATTGTAAATCCATATGGTTTATGTTTTTGAATTTTATTTGTATATGAACAATTTGGATTATTTTTACAATTATCAATTTTTTCTAATATACTTTCAAAATCTAAATAAATTACATATGGATGTTCAAACTTTTTATAATAATTTTTAAAACTTACTCTTTGACCAGGAAATGGCATTATAGGTCTACATGGTTCTAATGATTTACAAATTTCTAAATGATTAGATAAGTCTTTATTTTTATAAAAATGAGTCAAACATCTTCTACAAATATATTTTTTATTTTTATTTTTTTGTGTTAATTGCTTAGCTACTAACTTGCTTAGATCTGTAATCAATATATAATGAGAATTGTTATCAATTTTATGGTATAATAAATCAATTTCTAGTTTTGTATTATAATGTTCAGATATTTGTAATGGTACTATCTTTTTATCTTCATCAATTCTATAAATATTTATTGACATTGATGGATAATTATATTTAGAGTCAAATGATCTTTTTTCAAATAATTTAATATCTTTCAATGTTATTGGATAATCAAAACCTTAAAAAATATCATCATTTATATATTTTTGATATTGTTTAACTCTTTCAGCATTTTTGTTTGGTTTATCAATAGCACATCTAATT
The DNA here is from genome assembly GCA_030545055.2 of Neoaliturus tenellus. Classification (NCBI taxonomy): domain Eukaryota; kingdom Metazoa; phylum Arthropoda; class Insecta; order Hemiptera; family Cicadellidae; genus Neoaliturus; species Neoaliturus tenellus. The sequence continues at coordinate 120,430,153 of CM061531.1, forward strand.
GCATAAATAAAACAATATTCATCTTTATTTTTAAAATTTACACAACATTTTTTATTCTTAATTTCATTTGGTAATTCTATATATGATCCAGCATTTAATGAATTATTTTTAGATAATTTTAGATTTAATTCAACACATCTTTTTAATGACCAACCAGAGCCTTTTGATGGTTGATTTAGTTGTTCTCTAACTATTAATTTCTTGAATTGATCATCAATAAAATCATCTATATTTAAAATATCTGAACTTTTTATACAAAAATACATATTACTATTTTGAATTTCACCATTTATTAATTTTCTTTCATATTCACATTCTAAAGCCATCTGTCCTTTAATGTTTTTGAATTTTTGTTTTTCTATCAATTTTTTTATTTCATTTCTTTGAGTTTCTAAATAATCATTAATATCTAAATCATCATTTGAATTTGTTAAAATATAATCTTGAAAATATCCTTTTAATGACGAAGCTTCTTGAATATTTATTATATTTTCTTTTGGAATTGGTTTATTTTTAAAATAATCATTTAATAATCCAATCAATTCTCTCCTAGTTTTATTAACAATTTTAATACTATTTTTAATTGCTAAATTTTGAATATATTTAAATGATCTATATTCTAAATTATTTGGATTTTCTTTAATTTTGTTTAATCTTTTAATTAGTTCATCTCTAGATAATTTTTCATAATTTCTGACAGATAATTTTTTTGCAATTTCATTTAATTTTACTATATTAAATAATGAATAATTTGTAAGATCAAATGTTTCTTTAATATTTGTTAATTCATCTAAAGTTTTATTTTTATAATTATATATATTATTATTTTTACACCAATGTTTTAATTCAAATATTTTATTATCATATTTTTGTTTATTTAGTAAATGTTTAGTTGAATTATAATGTCTATCATAATTTTTATATAATATATTTTTATTACAATAAGGACAATTAATATTTTTATTTGTTCGTTCCATTTATTAGGGGTGAAATTCTTTATTTATTAAAAATAATTTTTATTTAGAAATAAAACTCTTAGAAATATAAGAAGTATTTCCACTTTTTACTAGGTAATTTATAGTTTAAATCATATTTTTTTAATAAAATTTGAATTTTTTTAAAATAAGTAAAATTTTGTCTTCATTTTTTTATCATATTTTTAAATTTTCTAGTTTTGTTATATTTTTGTCATGAATTTTAGTTTCTAAATGTCTTAAATAATTATTAGTCCATTTAATATTTCTTCCACATTCACAAAATTGTGGTTTTAAAAACATTTCTCTAATACATTGTATACAAATTGTATTTTTTCTATCTTTACTATAATGATAATTATTAAAATTTGAAATATCTTTAATTTCTTTACATTTATGACATTGTTTTTCATTTAATTCAATAACTTTAATACTATCATATAATTTTTTATAATACACATCCTTACATTCTTTACAATAATAATATAACCCATCTTTAGTATTTTTAGCGAATTTCCCATAGGGAATAAGCTATTACCGTAGGTCTCATGGTAAGACCTAAGCCCGGGACCATGTTACTTTTTCGTTTTAAGGTGCCCAGAGACCAAAAATAAGTCATTAAAATTTTTATATATATATATATATATATGTATATATATATATATATATATATATGTATATATATATGTATATATATGTATATATATATATGTATATATATATGTATGTGTCCCTAGACACGATAACTCTCGTAAAAATGGTCCGATCGACACCAAATTTGGTAGAGATGTGTAATCCTACGTTTATTCGGATGAGTTCGAAAACCAGACATATCGACCTACCGGAAGGGGTAGTTTTGGGGGGTTTTGTACCCCAAAAATGGGTTTTTTGCATTTTTCATATGTAAATTTAAAAAATTTTAAACTTTTATCTTGACCATTGGATTTAGCTCAAAAAAACACACAATTTAGTATTTTGAAGCTTTGTTCTATCTCTATTGGTTACCGAGATATTACAAAGTCTAAAGACAGTACATTGTCTTTTGGGGCTGCAATGTTAATCTTATGGAGGATAATGATGTGTTAATATTTCACTTATTAACCAATATTTTTGGATGAAACTTGGTATTTAGCTTCATTTTGTTGAGATTCATCCATTTAAGGTAAAAAATCTCGGTTTTTTTACTTATCATGGCAGCAAACCTGCATACTCTTTTCCCATGTTAATCTTATGGAGAATAGGCAAACTCTTTTATTTATGGACAGATATTGATGAAACTTACTATATGGCTTTATATGGTCGAAATAAATTTTTTCTATGCTAAAAACCTTCTTTTAGTGTCCCCCATGGCAGCATACCTGCATACTCTTTCCCTATAATTATCTTAAGGAGAATAGACATTAATTTATTTCCCTATTTATGAGCACGTGATGAAATTTTATTTACATGTTTAGCTGGTCAAAATTAATATTACTAATTTGGAAATTCGCTGAGTACGCAGGTCTGCTGCGACAGGGGGTATTGTCTTTATAAAATTTAGATATATCTTTATATAATTTACACCTTAAACATATCTTTTCCATTTATATAAAATAAAATTTACAAATGGGTTTTTTTCAATTCATATTCATAAAAATTTCCAATAATATCTTCATTATTTTGATCTTTTATACTATAAGTAACTGGATTTGTATTATTAATTTTAGAAATTATAAATATTTCTCTAGACCAATTATTTTTATATTTATTAGAAAATGTTGATTTTTTATTTCCAATTCTAACTCTATCATTTATTTTAAATTTTGATTTGGTTATTATTTTTGGTGGTTTATATTTAAAAACAGTATCTAATAAATCCTTTTCATTGTTTTTATTTACTTCAATTGGTTTCATTTTAATTGTTGAATGATATGAGTTATTATATTCTTTAACAATTTTTGGTAAAATATTTATCCATCTATAATTTTTATTAATTTCAAATTGTATTTTCATTTTTTCATTTTGTGTTCTATTATACCTTTCTATTATACTTGATTTTTCTTCATTTTCTGTATGATACAATTTAATATCATATTTATTTAATATTTCATTAAAATCTTTATTGATAAATTCTAATCCTTTATCTGTATGTAAAAGATTAGGTGATTTATGATTAATTTTAATTGCATCCTTAATTATTTCTTCAAATGCTTTAGAAACTGTTTTTCCATCTTTTTTCTTTAATGGTTTTGACCAAACATATTTTGAGAAAGTATCTATAACATTTAACATATATTTATAACCATCATTTTCTTTTTCATAATTTTTCATTATAATTAAATTTGCTGCCCATAAATCATCAATACCTAATGTAATTATTTTTCTTTTTAAAAATTTCTTTCTAATTGGAGCATGAATTTCATTTGCTTCAATTATTTGTTCATTTTTAGTTAATTCTTTTTTAATTATAGGTTTAACTTCTTTTTTCAAAATTTTACTTTTATTTGTTTTACAAATTGAACATTTAGTAGCAATTCTATATAATCCATTTTTCATTTCAACAATTTGTGGATTAATATTTTTAGTTTTTTTCTTACATTTGTGACAATGAATTGGTTCATTCATTTATGTATAATTTGTTTTTAATAAATGGATATGTGTTATAGATGTCATAATCAAACTAATTTTACTATTATTGGAAATTGTGTAGGATGTAATATATGTAAAAGAATTATTTATGAAAAAAAGATTAAGAGAAAAAGTAATAAGAATAAACATCTTAAACATATTTTAAGAGAATTTAACCATTTTCAACCATATAAAACACAACAATTAATTAATGAATTATATATTTTATGTATTTCCAATCATTTTGAAATAACACCTAAGAATATAAAATTATTTTTAAAACAAAGGAATTGTACAAATTGGATATTTTACTATCAATTTTTAAACAAAATATACAATATTGATTTTGAATTGAATAATGAAGATAAAGAAAAAATTACACTATTTTTTAATAAATATTTATGTTTTAAGAAAAGTAATATATCATACAAAAAATTATTACCTATGATTTTTAAATACTTAAATATGGATTTTTGTATAAAACCTAATTATGATAATGACTTTTTAACATATCTATCACAAACAAGTTTGTGATATTTTTTCCTATATAAATGGATCTGCTAGAAGAAATTAATAATATTGGAGAATTAAGATTTAAAGAATATAAACCATTAAAAAGTTTAAATTTAAATGAAAAATATAAAATTGAAAAATTTGAAAGAATTAAAGATAAATATGGATATACAATTATTGTTGAATTAGAAAAATGTAAAGTACATTTACCAAAAAGATTTACTAATGTAATTGATGATAAATCAATTAAAGAATTAAATAAAAAAGATTTACATTTAATTGTCACTGATATTAAGACTTTTGATGATAAAGAAACTGCTTTAGTTAAATTTGAATAATTATTACAATATTATTGATACTAAACCTTAATTTTACTTGTTTAAAAAAAATTCAAATTTTATTGAAAAAATACTACTAAAATTTTAAATTACCTTATGAAAAGTCAACTATTAATTTTATTGAAAAAATACTTATAAAATGTGATAATTTTACTTGTTTTTAAAAAAATTTTATTTTGTAGAAAATTTAGGCATATTTGTTAAAAATTTCATTAAAATTGCATATTTTTTATGACAATTTGACAAAAGCTGAAAATTGGCCAAAAAGTGGCAAAAATATTGCATAATTGTATTAAAAAACTGTGAAATTTGTTTGATTTTTGATTGTCTCCAAAAGTGAGCCAGAAGTAACATGATACTATCTACTTATATATATATATAGGTGCGACGGGGGTGTATATATATTAGTTAACACGATAATTCTCGAAACCGTGTTAACTATTATACAAGAGCAAAATTCTTGTGTCCTAGGATCTTTTATTTGTTGGTTGAATATGAGAGTTTATTTGACCACGACGAATAAATTGAAGTTGGTCCCATGAATGGTAAAAATCCGTTTTTTGTCTTAGAGCCCATCAAAGTTCCAAAAATCTCCATAAGTTATCCTTATGGAGATTTTTGATAGCTACATAATTGAACAAAAATGAGTTTATAACTATACACATCTTAAAAAAACAATATATTCAGCTTTAACCTGTGGTTCGAATTTACACCAAAGTGTAGCACCATTTGGCCTGGCGATTGGGCGAAGCAAACGAGCCAAGAAAAGTCAGCAAGTAAACAGAGCGATCGAGCTTTGCCTGAGAAAGGAAAGTGACGCTTTATAATTTTACCGAGCATAGGCTCTGTCCCTATGATATTATAAGATAATATAAATATAGTCTCCTAATGGTTAGTCGGCTAAGGGTATGACAATGAAATAAATTAATTAAAGTTACGAGAGATCATTGCAATCACATTAAGTTAAACTTGTTACAATTAACCATAACAACGTTATCTATGGTATCATACAACACGTGATGCATTAAGAATTTTTTTTAAGTAGGGCTTAGTCGTTTACATTAATACTATATGTAAAAACGTTGTCATTGAAAAACATAGTCCTATAGTTTTGAGCCACGTTAACAAAGATCATCATGGGGATAAATATAACGAAAGTAAATACTAAAGTTTTGGTCTGATGATTTGAATCAGGTGAAAGTAAATACAATGTTGTGAATTAGGTAGCTTTCTCATTTAAAGTATTGTATGAAGATTGGTAATAAAAACTATAGAGGATAATATAGACTTGTGGAGAGTGAGCGTATAGCAAAAACAATCACCTAAAGAGCCAAAAATTCCTAAGTTTGGCATTGCAAAGCATGCCGGATACAAGCTAGTTTTTATGCACTAATGCTGGTTACACTCTGTGCGGTTTTGGTCACGGAGGCGGAAATTTTTAAAACTGCAAAACCCTCCATGTTTGTGTAAACACCAATTAAGAGTCATCGTCTCCGCTGTAAAATCACTGAAATATTTCTGCTAATTCCCCAGTTTCGGATGGTGTTTAATAGATAGATAGATCTATAAATATGGGATAGATAATTCTCTAGATATATGATACTCATAAATCTGTGTTTAATATGTAGACAGATACATAGATAGATAGATAGATGAGTGAATGGAAAGAGATGCATTGAATGAAACGAATTTTTCTACACCTTAAACGTTAAAATTTGTCTACAAATAAGAGAGGAGCTTCGTTTAAAAAAATCGCCTTTTCGTGTGATATTGATAAATATATAGATAGATAGGTACATAGATATATAGATGCAGAGATACATATATTGATAGATTGATATTTATTTATCGTAGAATAGGATGCAGAAAACCGGGTGACATTATCTCAGTTCGTTTGTGCACGAGAGCTGAAGGAAGCGTGTGGTGCGTACAGAGTAGATATAACGGACCCGTAGAGTAAGTGGACCTCTTTTTCAATATATAACGTATTTAATATGAAACGGCTCATAGAGCCTATGGCCCTATTTTATAATTTTATTTAATATTAATTTGAAAAGGTTCATAGACTCTATGAGCCAGTAGATGCTTTGGACCCATACATTTAATTTAAATAGGTGCATAGGCTCTATGATCGCTTTAAATTATATAAAAATATTCAAACAGGCTCATAGAGTCTATGAGCCGTAGACTAAATGAACCTATATTACTTTTTTAAATTATTAGAAAGGGCCATAGAGCCTATGATCGGTAGAGTAAGTGGCCCCATGTTATATTTTATTTAATATTTAAGAGGGCCGTAGAGTCTATGGTCGGTAGAGTAAACGGACCCTAACCTTTCAATTGTTTATTTTAGCGAATTTCCCTATAGGGAATACGCTATTACGGTAGTAGCCATGGTAAGACCTAAGCCCGGGACCATGTTACTTTTCCATTTTGAGGTCCCCAGAGGCCAAAAATACCATTCGTTCATTTTAATATATATATGTATACAGGGTGTCTTTAAAGTCCATCACCAAACTTCATAATATGACTAATTGGGTCAAAATAAGCAAAAAAGTTCCTATGGAGGTATGTCCTAAAATGCATATTTACCCAGATATCCGCCATTTTGTTTTTTCCACTTAATAATCTTTATTTCGGTGACGGATTGAGCTAGGAACTTCATATTTGGCATGGATCTTTACAGTACTAATTTACATTTCCACAATAAAAATTATTTTTTTCCAATGCATATTTTAAAAATGGCGGCCATTTTAAATTTTTAAACTCAAATATCTCAAAAACGGTAAATTTTATAAAAATATTACATGAGACACAAAAGTTGACAAATTAAATTATCTAAACAACAAAAACAAGTTTGTAAGGATCCGTCAACAAATAACGGAGTTATTGAGATTTTTCTCTTAAAATAACCTAAATTGGCATTAAACATAGTGCAAAATCAGTGTTTTTCTGCAGAAAAACCACAATAACTCCGTTATTTGTTGTTGGATCCTTACAAACTTGGTATCACTGTTTAGATAATATAATTTGTCACCTTTTTTGTTTCTTGTAACATTTTTATAAATTTTACCGTTTTTGAGATATTTGAGTTTCAAAATTTAAAATGGCCGCCATTTTGAAAATATGCATTGGAAAAAAATAATTTTTATTGTGGAAATGGACTTTAGTATTATAAAGATCCATGCCAAATATGAAGTTCCTAGATCAATCCGTCACCGAAATAAAAATTATTAAGTGGAAAAAACAAAATGGCGGAAATCTGGGTAAATATGCATTTTAGGACATACCTCCATAGGAACTTTTTTGCTTATTTTGACCCAATTAGTCATATTATGAAGTTTGGTGATGGACTTTAAAGACACCCTGTATATATATATATATATATATATATATATATATATATATATATATATATATATATATATATATATATATATTATTATTATTATTATTATTAAAAGAAAAAAAATTCCATAGTACCCATTAAATTTAATTTTAATTCACACAACGCGTTTCGGCATTTATGCCATTTTCAAGTGTGTAAACATAATAACTTAATATTAATAAATAAAAAAATATTTTAAATTAATAAAACATATGACTAGAATATAATGTATATAGACATTTAGAAATTTCATCTTCTCCTAAGTGGAACCTGTATTTTTATGTCTTTTTTGCATTATTTCTTCAGCTTTGTCAAAAATCGGGTTTTCTTTTCCAATTTGCATAATATTTAATATATTATTGGCATCTGTTTTCTTATTGCAGTATATATGATACTCTTCTATAACATTCATTTTCTCGCCTTTCATTGCTGAATTTAATACTTCCATATTTTCTTTCATATTTTTATATTTGTGTAAGGTATCGAGAATATGTTCAGCAAATGACGATTTCTGTGCGGTTTGATTGTTGGATCTTATTGCGTGAATATGTTCTTGAAACCTGCACTTAAAACTTCTGCCTGTTTGGCCAATGTAAAATTTATGGCAATCGCTAATTTTATTTTATATATATATATATATATATATATATATGTGCATATATGTGTATATATGTGTTCTTAGATATATATATATAGGTACTTATATATATATATGTATATATAAATATACATCATCAAAGGAATTGGAAAATTTTTACGAGTACAATACTTTCTCCATATACTATGGTACAATGGGAGAAAGTAAAAATTGCTAAAATCTGACGAGGTCCCTAAATTTGATCTCCATTAAGGACATTCAGTTGTGGTTTTCCATCAGATTATTAGTTAATGATAAAAAATATCATAGTTTTTGCTGTTCCCAAGTTCATTCTTGTGTAAATTTGAGGATATCCTAAGAAATACTCATCAGCTCAAAGTTTTATGTATTAATAGTCCTTAGAAATACTCATAAATTATCACCAGCAAAATGTCCTCAGGACTTTATGCACTGCGCCAGATGTGTATAGTTAAAAATATTTAAACAATTTTTTTTTTGAGGGAAAGGCGGGAAAAATGCATTACGCACAGGTGGCCAGCCTGTAGTGTGGGGCTCCCCTAAAAAACGGGTTTACCCACTAAAAAACCTCCTCTACTCTTCAGGATTCTAACCTGGAATTGTTTATCACATTACATCAGGCTAGGCCTAAATTTAGCTTACGCCTGTGGGGCTCGCTCCTTATCCAGCCGCTCGATCAAGGGATATGGGCCACTTCGCGGTCCAGATCAGTTTTCTTTTCTAGAAGGATGCCTCGGACAAACTGTGATAAACAATCCCACTTGCCCTTTTCCAAAATCTTTTGGCAGACCGAGTCCACCGAAAATGCACCAAAAATTTGTGTGGCCTCCAGGCGGGGCCCTTCCCAACGGGGGCAGCGGAAGAATGTGTGTTCCGCATCGTCGGGAACGCCCGGGCAATAAGTGCAGTCCGGTGAACCGATCTTTCCCATCCGGTTCAGGTACGACCGAAAATAGCTGTGACCTGTCAAGAATTGGGTCAGGTAGTAGTCCACCTCCCCATGCCGCCGTTCCTCCCATGGTTGGACCTGCTTGATAAGTCGCGCAGTCCATCGTCCTCGGGTGTCGTGCTCCCAGCCAGGCCCGGATTAACATACTTTTTGACGCCCTAGGCCAAAGGTCACAATTACGCCCACCCCCCCAACAAAAAACAAACAAAAACAAACCGATTCATGGGATTATTTAAATTCTAATTGCTTTGGCGGTTGTATAAAACCACAGAACTATTTAACGAAATTGATGGTCATAATTTTTGTCATTTTAATCCGTGGACGTAATCCTTTTGCAACAATTAATGTACCTTTTAGCACCATATTAATTTTCGATATGAAATCAAATATTATATAATAGTAATACAGAAACAAATTAAAATCCAGTGCAAAGGAACAAGGTCAAGGCAAACCTTAAAAGGACAGGTCAAGATAAAGGGGCGCTGTTTACCATCAATTAGGGGAATGTTTATACCGCTGGTCAGGGGCGCTCTTTACCGCTGATGACAGGCACTATTTACACGTATTGGGGCGCTCTTTGTCACCGGTCGGGGGTGTGATTTAACTCTGATAAGGGTGCTATTTACCGTATATTAGAGGGCGATGTTTACTGCCAGTCGGGGGTTATGCTCTTGACCGCTATCAGGGAAACTCTTTACATTTACGGCAAATCAGGGGTGCTCGTCCCCACCACGAAGGAATCCCCTGAGTCCCAGCACCTTAGGGGGTCACCTAGTTCCCGTAAATAGATCTTTCTTATTTCTCTTTTGCCGAATATTCTATTTACTCTTGTTACTAAAGAATTTAATAAAAAATGTGAAAACCAAGAATTAAATTATAAATTAAGTTTACTAAAACGTAGTATAAAAAAAGGCCCGTTTGACACGTCCCCCCTGGCTGACGCCCAAGGCCATGGCCTAGGTTGGCCTAGTGGATAATCCGGGCCAGCTCCCAGCTGTGTTGCCACTGCTGGAAGGTTCGGGAGCGCTCTTCTGTTCTTGCTGTGTCCTTGCCGATCTCGCCTTGTCTCTGATAAATCACCTTCCTTTCTCCTGCCAAGAGCTTGACAGTATTGAAACCATTAAAACAATTTACTTTTCACTAATAAACTCCCATATGTCATACAGTATTGCCATTTATGGAGCTACATCGAAAAGAACTTTAAACCAAATTCTTTTACAACAAAAAAAAGCCCTTAGAATAATTTTCAATTTAAAACGAAGAGACTCTGTGAAGGAATATTTTTCTAAATTTGGAATCCTAACTGTATATGCTTTATACATTTTTGAAACCGTAATGTACGTGAAAACTAATCAGACAAAAACAATAGTCTAGAATGATAAACACTATAATACTAGACTTAATAGAACTGCCGAACAACACAATCTGAAATTTTATGAAAAAAAGTTAGTTTCATGGGTACCAAATTTTTATATTCCTTACCTAAATATATTTTGCAAGAAGAAAATGTCAACAAATTCAAAAAGTTATTGAAAAATTATCTAATTGGCTTATCATTATACTCATTGGAAGAATTTTGGGAATTAAAAACAAACTAGCAGATTTTCAGAAGTAGCTACTTGGATTATTAATTTTGGAAAGTTGTTTTAGTTTTATAGGTTTTGATCATAAATTGATGTGCAGCCGCCACTGGAAATAGAATGTTATGTTTTTTTTAATTTTGTTTACACATATGTTATTTCAGAAAAAAAACCTCAAATGTAACACTACTGTATGTATATTTTGTACCATATGTTGTATCCTATACTATAATACGAGCAATATCTGAAGGGATGTGTGTTCCACGATCTCGAAATCTAGAGGGTAAATTTGGCTTAAACTTTGTAGTTAAGTGTGTTTTGGCCCAAAAATAAGTTCAGAAACAGCCTCAACCTCAGGAAATAGCTATTTGTGTATTAAGAGCGCAAATAACGTCATTGCCGCTCGAGAATGTAGTTGGCCGCACGAAGCGTCAGCTGAGTGCGGCCAAACATTTCGAGAGCGGCAATGACTATTTGTGCTCGTAATACACACAATATTTTTCCTACCACCATAATTACAACCGATTAAATGTATAATAAACGTACACAATTATATCAACTTTAAATTTAACTTCATTAACTTTCATTAACTTAATAACTGTAATAAATCGTAATCACCTGCATAGATGTGTAACCGGAAGTTAGTGTTATCAAAATACTGACCGTGAAATCAGCTGATTCAGAGCAAAGCAACTACAATTAATTTGTAATAATTATGGTGATTGTCATGTGGTTTCTGACCAATAGAAACTAGTCTGCAGGGGCGAACCCAGGATTCAATTTCGGGGGGGGATATTTTTTGCCGAAGGGTACGGCGGGTCCGAGGGCCTCCCCCGGAAATTTTGGAATTTTTTAAGCTAAATGGTTAAAATTTTTAGTTTAAGAACGGCTTGACGAATAATTTAAAATTCGGTACACAGCTAAAAAAATAATCAAGTTTTTATCCTTCATATTTTCAAAATGGCAACTGTTTAAAATCTTTAACCTTAAATTGCATAAAAACTATATAAGGTAGAAAAATTTATGTCCTTATGTGTTTTATGAAAATTTAATTTAAAATCAAACGAAAATCGATTCATAAATAAGCGAGATAGAGCGATTTTAATTCAAATAATTACGCACTTGAGCGAGGTGGCGCTCGAAAAACGCGGTCGCGGCGCCAGGTCAATAATGGATTTCCTACCAAAACCTATCCCAGAGAAGCGGTACGACCGTGAATAGAATCAGTAAAATCGCTCTATCTCGCTTAATTATGAACCGATTTTCACAGTTTTTACATCGTTGGATTTTAAATTAAATTTTCCAAAAAACACATATTAACATGAACTACCTTACGTACTTTTTATGCAATTTAAGGTTAAAAAATGTAAACAGCCACCATTTTGAAAATATGAAGGATAAAAAGTTGATTATTTTTTTCCACTTAGGTCTTTACTTAAAAAATCTGTGTACCGAATTTCAAGTTATTACATCAAGCCGTTCTTCAATTAAAAATTATTCTTTAAAAAATACAAAATGGCGGCTGTACAGGTAACTATGGAGTTTTGGAAATTTTAAATATGATATTTTGGCTTGTCTTTGGTCTAGTAATAATATCTGAAAAGGTCGGTAGAGAGTTCCGAGACACCCTGTATAAGACACAGAATGCAGCATCAGAGTTATTTATATTATAAAGATAACATAATAACTAAGTACCAGGTTAACCGAGCCTTGCTCGTTGGTTTTAATTCTCTTTTGTTATAGTGTCATGCTATTAAATCTACCAGACTCTTTACAGATAACAGCTGTTAAAAAAAAACTGCTTGAAATTAATGTTCCTTTATTTTTGTTTACTTTTAGTTGTTATTTCGTCACCAAAATAGCAACCCATAAGACCAATGTTAAAAATTACGATTTTAAAACTTAAATTTAGACCAAATTCGATTTTTTCTGAGATTGAGGCTGTTTCTAAACTTATTTTTGGGCCAAAACACTCTTAAATGCAAAGTTTAAGCAAAATCTAACCGCTAGATTTCAAGATCGTTGAACACACATCCCTTCAGATATTGCTCATTTTATAAGATAACAATAACTAATACAAATTGTACAATTGTAACTTATTAAAGTATTATATTATTTTAACAGTGCATAAAAAACTTATATCAAGGCAAAATATATCGTGTTGTCTAGAATCAAGTTGTCAAAATTCAAATGAAATACGGTAAATGATAGTCTACAGTCTATAGGAAATACCAAAATAAATACATTATTTAAAAATCGTAAAATATATGAGTTATCTTTATCTCTAAGATACACACACGTTTAGACTAACTAAACGGCAAAACCACAAAATAACTAATAAGTTAAGAGTAGCAGCACTACAAGTGAATTAGAGCTCGCTTCGTGCAAATTGCAAGATCTAGACAGTGCCGACGTGAGCTTTGTATGAACCCGTCAGTAATGCCAATGCGCAGTAAATAAATAATTTCATTTCAAAACTAAAATTACCTGTTTTGGATGTAATATTACTGTTTTAATTTTTTGCATTGTGCAATTAAAACCCCTATTATTTTTTTATATAAGTTTGCCTTTATATCTTTTTTTTAATGTCTGGCATATGAAAATAATATTTTAACCATTTGTCATAGATTATTTTTATTTTTGAACATATTTTTTTTTTAATTCTCCAACATTTCGGGGGGGGATATATCCCCTTTATCCCCCCCCTGGGTTCGCCCCTACTAGTCTGTGTTGTGACGTCACCTTCTTTACCGTTCTAACCTATTGTAGATTTAAAATAACCTTGATTTAGCGTGCGCCAATGTTCCATTACCGCTCTAGAGCGGAAAAGGACCGGAAAACGGAAATGAACTGTTTTGCGTAGGATTACAGCTGTGGCAATGTGATTATTTCCATGCAGTGGTAGGAAAAATCAAAATTTGTCTAAAACTAAGTTTAAAAATTGTAATTTTTAACATTGTTCTTATGGGTTGCTATTTTGGTAACGAAATAACAACTAAAAGTAAACAAAAATAAAGATTAATTTCAAGCAGTTTTTTAACAGTTGTTAACTGTGAAGAGCGTAGCGTAAATTTAATAGCTTGATTACCATGAAACTATAACAAAAGTAAATTAAAATCAACGAACAAGGCTAGGTTAACCTGGTACTGTTTCTATAAATAAGTACCTATATGTTTCTTTCATTGGAAAACTCAAATGTGACGTTATTTTGTGTATATCTTGAACATGGTTAAATAAAAAAAATTTTATTTGATTTGAGTAGTTAAGCGTCAAAAAGGAATATTACCAAGGAATATTATAACCTGAAAACGTGTAACTCTTGTCTAACATTTTCCTTTTTATACACGCCAAATCGGTTAGTTTCGGCGATACTAAATTTACGATACCAAATACTAAAATTTGGTCATGTTTATAATAAAACTTTCCAAAAGTTACAAAGTACTGCTTTCATTTAAAAATTTACATTTTTTTTAAATCATTGCAGGGAGGCTGCAATTACTGACATGAGTTGTTTTCCTCCCTAACAGGTCTCTGATGAAGGACTAATGTATTTTGCCAAAGGAAGATGTGCCCTCTCACTTAAAGAACTGATTGTGAATGGTTGTGAAAATATAAAAGGCACAAGTTTAAAAACCATCATTAAGAACTGTTCAAATATGAATATCCTTGGATTAAATGAATGCTCCAATTTATCAAGTAAGTATTTTATAGTAATTTTAAGTTTACTTGGCACTTTTGTTGCAACCCTTTACGCTAATATTAATATCTCAAACAGTTGTCTAAATATAAAAACAAATTTCCTGACTTTGTTTTTTAAGTATTCAACATGAGCTGACCAATTCATGCTACTATTGAACACCACCCCTAAATATTTATAAGTCTCCTTTTTTATTTCCCTGCAACTACAATCAGATGATGAAAATTTTGAACAAAAGTGCTATTAATTACGCATATTACCAGTCTTTATTCATGTGAGGTATTATTTATTGCATGGGGTCGCGGTTATCGATCTATTTTAGAGCCTTTAAATACCATTCAAAAATCAATCATCAAAGCTGCTCTTGGTAAAGCGCGTAGATATCCCACCAATGACCTTCTCAATGAATTCAAAGTTTTTAACCTAAGACAGCTTTATGTAAAGACTTTATTAATGTATATGTTCAAGAGACAATTTCCCGCCTTTGACCACAGTTATTACACACGCAGTAAAGCAAACTTCCAGAATTCGAGTTGATAAATTAGTCAGAACGTTTTCAGTAACTAATTCGCATTATATACTCAAATTCTCATTAGAAATCTTCCCCTAAATCTTCAGAACTTCGAGAACTATAAAAAAACAAGAAACTTGGTAAAGCATATACCAAGGCATATTCCAAGAAACTTAAAAAAAAGTGACAGATCGGTTGATGGGAATTGGGAGGTATGTAATCGAGGCGGTCGTCATGTCCGGCTACAGATAAACCAACTTGACTTACAAAAGTACTGGAATGTTATAAATTGATAACAAGACTCAGCCCAGCGGTTGCCGCAGTGCAGGTTTCCGTAAAATTTTTGTTACGTAGCTTAATTCACATGATTAATAGCCCTTTTACATCTTTGTTTATATTAAAACTTCGTTACCGGTAGTTTTTTTTTTTTGTTGCAAAATTAGTATATGCTTTACCAAGTTTAGTTTAGTACCGTAATTAAGAAAAAAATTATAAAAAACTTTGAAATAGACGGATGACTTAAAGCGCGGCTCGTACCTACGCACAGGCTTTCATGCCAATGTAGGTACCTTTCCAATAGCTAGAATAAGAATAAGAATTAATAGATTAAGAATGTCATTATTATTATTACTAATAAATTATATTTAGTTCATAAAATGAATAGTATGTAATGTAATTGTTGTTTGGAATAAACTGATTTGAATTTGAATTTAAAAGATATCCAGCTACTCAGTGGAATTATTGTTGCTCTAAGCCCTCCACAGCAATTGACCCTTCACAGCAGTGATTTACTCCCATACCATAATATGGAGAAAGTATTGTTTTCGTCAAAATTTTCGAATATGAGTTGTTGGTGGATTTAATAATTTTGTTGCCATCTGAGTGTTTTGCACAAAACAAGTGGTTTTCGGAGTGATGTCTGGTTGTGTGTGTGTTTGTTTGTGGATGTTAACAGAGCTAAAGAAGACCCCAATGGGCAGATTTTGATGAAATTTAGTATGCAGGTTCTAATCAACTATAATTACAGGCGTTTTTAATTTTTTTTAGGGTAGTTTATCCCCAAAAACCCTTAAAAAACATGAAAAATCTAAATATCTCAAAATTGGCTCTAACGATTCTGATTAAAATTTTGTGATTTATTAAGATTAAAATGTTGAATAAAATGACATCACCCGCATCTCCGAGAAAATATGCGTTCAAAAGTTACAGAGCAAAAAGTGTTAAAAAATTTTTTATTTTCATAAAACTATTAGTTTGAAATAAATTTTACTTATCATCATTAAATCAAACTCAGAAAACTAAATAATCCAGTATTTTAAATTATTGCTCTACGTCAAGTGCTTGCGGAGAAAATTCTATTTTTCGTTTAGCGGTAAACGCAGTACCGCAGTAAAACGCCAATATGCGCGTAACGTCAAACTCATGCTGCTCAGCTGGTACCTATCCGACTGAGCCATCAAGACACTGTTGTTTGGAGGCTTTTAACAATTTTTTACACTGTTGGGAGAAAGTATGTGACAGTTATATGATACCGTTAATTTAGTTAATCATCTCTCGTTTTGCAGCAGAAAAAATAACTGAAGGAGACCTAAATTTTCAAGATATTTATTTAGGCTACCTATAACGTTTAGTATTGAAAACCAAAACCACTATGTTTGGTAGGCTAGTTAAGAAAAATTCTTCTATTTTCAAGTGACCCATTCATGTATGCTTCGAGTATAGATGAACTCAAAAACAAAGACACACTAGATCTGGAAATCTTTAGTGTGATCGACGATTATTTTATATAAAGGGAAGTTTGACTTTGTAACGCTTCAGGTTGTTTAGCATTCCCAGAAGTCAAAACCCGTACAACCATTTATTTGATTGAAAGCTCTTGACATGAAAATTCCAGAAAATTGATGATAGATAACCCTCTTCAACCGTTTATGTAAATAGAGATCTTTGAAAATAGCAAAATTGCTGTGGTGAATGAAAAGTTTGGTTTCTTTTTTTAGTTTTTGCAGTCTAGAGCTTCAAGACTGTCTCTGATAGAAAATTATTTGTGGGGAATTAAATGATCCACAACTTTTGCATTTGAGGTTTTGCTCTATCTTTTACTGTTTTTACACTAAATCACTTTAAAGTTGAAAGTTCTGTTTTGAATGTTGGATGTAACACAAATTGTTGAAGCATCCCCAGAAGTCAAAACTTCAACAACCATTAACTTGATTGAAAGCTCTTAGCATGAAACCCCCTGAAAAATAGGGGAAGATAGGGGAAAAAACTAAATCCTCTCAACCTCCATAGGGCTCCGTCCAACACCATGTCTTTAAAGTTACCATGTTGTTCTTATGGAAGAAACATTTTAGTGATGAACACATTATGATATTTAGGAATATTAATTTATAAACAGCTGTTCTCGTTTAAAAAATTGAGGGAAGATTGTTAATAAAAAACAAAAAGATGTCATATACTTAAGGCGAGTGAGCGTAGCAAACAAGCTTAGCTAAACTGCTCTCATTTAAAGTATTGAGAGAAGATTGGTAATAAAAAAGTAAAAGATATTACAAACTTGAGGCAAGTGAGTGCAGCGAACGTGCTGAACCTGATGGCAAGTGAGCATAGCAAACGAGCTAAACCTGATGGTGAATGAGAGTGAACGAGTTCACCTGACGCATTAAATTCCTCGGGTTGGAATTGCAATTTAGTACCGTTGCAAGACACGTGTGAGTCTGCTAGTACATTACTCTAGTAGTTTCAAATACTTGTAGCAAAAAAGTCTGATCCAATTTAAATAAACAGTATCAGATAACTGACACATACTTTCTCCCAAGAATATAAAAAGGTGTTAAAAGCCTCAAAACATTAATGTCTTCGTGGGATAGCTACCAGCTGAGCAGCACGAGTTTGACTCTACGCGCGTCAGTGACGTTTAACAACGTACTGCTTTTACCGCTTAACGAAAAATTGAATTTTCTCCGCAACCACTTGACATAGAGCAATAATTTAAAATACTGGATTATTTAGTTTTTTGAGCTTGATTTAATGGTCATAAGTAAAATTTATTTAAAAATAACATCTATTTTTAAAATCCAAAAAAAATTTATACACTTTATTGTATAACTTTTGAACGCGCATTTTCTCGGAAATGCGGGTGTAGTCATTTTATTCAGCATTTTAATCTTAATATACTATAAAATTTTAATCCAAATCGTTAGAGCCGTTTTTGAGAAATTTGGATTTTTCACTTTTTTTTAGAGTTTTTGGGGGTAAACTACCCTTAAAAATAAAAAATTAATAAAAATGAAAAAACCCCTGGGATTATCGTGGTTATACCAAATTTCATTAAATCGGACCATTAGGGCATTCTCTAGCTCTGTTCTCCTGACACACACACACACACACACACACACACACACACGCACACCATCAGACATCACTCTGAAACCACTTTTTTGGACTCAGAGGGCACCAATACGGATATTTTTACCAACAACTCAAATTCTAAAATTTTGAAGAAACCAATACTCAATATATACATATTTATATTTATATTTATTTATATTTATATTTATTTATATTTACTTTCTCAATATAGGAAGAAAAGGGGGCTCCAAAATGGATATATACATCATCAAACTAATGCAAAATTTTTACGAAAACAATACTTTCTCCATATACCGTATAGGGGGAGAAAGTAAAAGTGAAGTCCCAAACAATGTATACTTACATCACAGAAAGAAGTTTTTTTGAGTCAACCAAAATGTTTGATTAAATAGGCGCCAAATGGATAATTTGTTTGTTTTTAACTTCTTCAACAACTTTTTGGACTTTACAACCAAACTAATTTATTGAATCAAATAGTGGAATAGTTGAACTAACACAGTTTTAGTTAAACCAACTAAATTCTTAGGTAAAATGATTATCAAAGTAACTTAGTTGGATTCAAACAAACAATTTTCTCTGTGATTGCTTCAATGCTTTCAATGCTAGGACTTCAATTATTGCTTTCTGTAGGGATGTTGTAATATCACAATGTCCTACACTCTCAAGTCAAAGCTGCCAGTGTATCCAAATTTTTTTTTTCTTTCATAAATAAATAAAAGACCCCACATTGTTTATTTCACCATTCAAGTGAGTGAGTATGGAAACATGAAATTACACCAGAATTTAAGCAATGAAAGAAATTACTTTCATATTTATTTGCATATTTCTGCAACACGTTAACATTTTTGGCTTAGGATACACCAAATTAAAAGTAATAATGACGGGGTGTGGACCATTCCCCGTCAAAACTTGAAAAAATTCCACTGGCGTAAATACATAAAAAAATCTTTCACACTTCTAAATAGAAATTCATTCAATATTATAATTACTATGATTAAGACCTAATTTTATAAATTATTATGACAAATACCAATACAGTAGAACCTTGATATCGAACTCCTTGATGTAACTAAGTTTTCCCATTCCCCTTTAAATCGCATATCAATCTAATGTTATTTATACCTCAATATATCGACAGATTAGCCAGGATAACCTTTCATATTACGAACTTTTATGGCGCCAATGTACAACCCAAGAACCTCAACATATTGAAGTTTTGACTGCAAAACCTCAACATATTGAAGTTTTGACTGCAAAACGTCAACAAATTGTAGTTAAAAAAGAACAACAATTGATTCATTGAAGTTATCCATTTTCTTTTGTTTTGCAACCTGTCGCTCTACAGACATCACCTAGTACCGTGTGAATGCCCCTTTTGAGCAATTATTCTAAAGGTGGTGGTGGGGGGGGGGGGGGGGCGAGCTATTTTTGCCCTGGGTGCCACAACCCTAGCGACGGCCCTGTATCGGATCATGGTCTGGTCCCGAGATGGCTGGTTAACAGGGTCTACAGTAGTGCAATTTAATCTGTATGTAGGATATGAAAATCCCAGTAGTCGTTCTTGTGTAAGCTGAACACAATATTTTTTTGCAGGAGAACTTTTACTGTACCTAATAAGTAAGAACTATTCATCATCATTCTTCCGAATGTGTTGTAACCTCTCCCCCTCGGATTTGGGACCCTGCCATCATCTTGGCAACCTTATATTGAAACTCAGGACTGGTTTGTTAATTATACACTGATTTCATGAAGAAAACTTGTTCAATAAATTGATATGAACTTTAACAACTACCTTAAACATATATTTGTAAAAATAAATAAACGGAAAACCCCTATCATACAAAAGTTTATTCCAATAAATTGAAGGCACTTGATGATTCTTTCTGCTATAAGCTTAAGTTTTTGATATGCTAAATGAATAGGTATTTAGTTGCTATCATGATAAGTTATTTTACCCACACTCTACCCTTACTTCCCTAGTAACAAGTTTTTTGTTTACAAATCGTCCATCTCCTATGTGCCATTTTACTTCAGGAGATCTGCATGCCAGCTTTTTCCAATTTCGGATCAGTTGAGTAAAATATGTTGACTTTGGGCCAAAATCAAAAGGGGGACTATAAAGTATTAATTTTATTATGTTATTATTTATTGAACTACTACTCGGTAAGGGAAATTGTTGGCTGAGCTATTGGTGAGGGTCACAATTGTTGGCCCCTGAGCCATTGGTGAGGGTCACAATTGTTGGCCCCTGAGCCATTGGTGAGGGTCTCAATTTTTGGCTCCTGAACCTTTGGTGAGGGTCACAATTGTTGGCCATTGAGCCATTGGTGATGGTCACAATTGTTGGTTCCTGAGCCATTGGTGATGGTCACAATTGTTGGTTCCTGAGCCATTGGTGATGGTCACAATTGTTGGTTCCTGAGCCATTGGTGATGGTCACAATTGTTGGTTCCTGAGCCATTGGTGATGGTCACAATTGTTGGTTCCTGAGCCATTGGTGATGGTCACAATTGTTGTCCCCTGAGCCTTAGATGAGGATCACAGTCATTGGCCATTGAGCCATTGGTGATGGTCACAATTGTTGTCCCCTGAGCCTTAGATGAGGATCACAGTCATTGGCCATTGAGCCATTGGTGATGGTCACAATTGTTGTCCCCTGAGCCTTAGATGAGGATCACAGTCATTGGCCATTGAACCATTGGTGATGGTCACAATTGTTGTCCCCTGAGCCTTAGATGAGGATCACAGTCATTGGCCATTGAGCCATTGGTGATGGTCACAATTGTTGTCCCCTGAGCCTTAGATGAGGATCACAGTCATTGGCCATTGAGCCATTGGTGATGGTCACAATTGTTGTCCCCTGAGCCTTCGGTGAGGGTCACAATTGTTTCGAAGGAAGTCAATGAACTTTACACGAATAATTATTAACTATTGATCAGCTAACTCACCTCTCACCGTTGCACTGGATGTTAAACATTGATCCACCTTTTAGTTTAGTTTTATTTTCCTTAATCAAATGATTGTCCCAAATTACTATCACATTGTTATTTTCCAAGAACCAAGGACTTTCTTCCTTGTGCGGGCAAATAGAAGAGTTTTCTACTAATGTCATTCAATTTTGGCAGACAAAATATGATGAAATGGTAAATTCTGACCCAACCCGTGTTTGGCCCCACTCAACCTGAAAATTTCAGGGGCCCGCAGATTCCTACATTTTAACCACACTTACCGTACCCATTTTTTTGGTAACCAGTCTTTCCTTTAGAAATTGTTTGGATGATTACCAAGAAAATTAGGGTAAAATGAGAGTTAAATCTCAGATATCATCTGTGCGACTTTGGTAACACTTGTTAAAACTCCATGTATTTTAACCTCATTGATGTGCTTATGTATAACCTTACGGTTATTAAATATCCTTTGGCTATCAGGTTTGCAGCAATTTATTTCTAAAAAAAAAAACTTGTTGTACACTAAACATAAATATGTTTATGTATGTCTATATATTGTTTGTATCTATTTATGACACTTAAAAAAAATTCTAGATACACACTGAGATCTTTGACTTGAGAATGTGAGACATTCTGATCTTACAATTAAAAATAAACTGTATCAGATAACTAACACATACTTTCTCCCAAGGGATATAGAAAGGTGTTAAAGACCTCAAAACATTAATGTCTTGATGGCTCAGTCGGATAGCTACCAGCTGGGCAGCACGAGTTTGACTCTACGCGCGACTGTGACATTTAACAACATACTGCATTTACCGCTAAACGAAAAATTGAATTTTCTCCGCAACCACTTGACGTAGAACAATAATTCAAAGTACTGGATTGTTTAGTTTTTTGAGCTTGATTTAATGATGATAAGTAATATTTATTTCAAGGTAACAGCTATTTAAATAAATCCAAAAAATGATTTTTTTACACTTTTTCTTTTTTAACTTTTGAACGCGCATTTTCTCGGAGATTCCGGTGGTGTCATTTTATTCAGCATTTTAATTTTAATAAAACACAAAGTTTTAATCAAAATCGTTAGAGCCGTTCGAGAAAATCGTTAGATCGTTTGACAAAGTTAGATTTTTTACATTTTTTGAGGGTTTTTTAGGGGTAAACTACAAAAATCCAAAATTCAAAAAAATAAAAAAAATGCCTTGAATTATTGTGGATTTGGATGCATTCTCCACATAACTCGACGCTCTATTGTTTACGTTTCAAGATAATAAGATTATGTTGCATGCCTTAAAAATGTTAATTAGAAATGCATTTGTTTTTTTAACAAAACACTCATTTACTACTTTAAATTATTTTCAATAAAAGTTGTCTATACACGATACTGTTTAATACAAAGTAGACTTATATTTTTAAATAAAACATACCTCTTTAGCTGTTTTACTCACAAGAATATTTTACCCTGACATAATCATAGTTACACAAATTGTTCTTTTCATATACATATTTATTTAGTAACGAACTGAATTAATAATTCTATATATTGCAGGTAATACGTTTTAATAACCTGTAAAAATTACTAGGCTTAAAAACTACCAGATATTTGCACTATGTAAAACCATTATTATTAATGCAATAAATAGACTTGGTTATGCAGACCAGTAGGTGTGTAGTATAAGTTAGTTTTAAGTTAACAACTTACGTTAATGTTTGCAAACAAGTGCGTATTACAAACAAGTACGCATTATTCGTATTTTTTTAGAAGTAAACCATTTCTGATTTCCGAGAAAAATGTTTGAAATACAATCTGTAAGAAAAGTTTTAGAACGTTTCATTGACTATTACTTAATATTAAATCGGCAAGAATAACACCTGCAAGATGTAATGTATAAATGTAGGTATAAATGTAACTATAATATCTAATCTAAAATGTTCACCTCAAAGTGGTTTAAAAATAAAATTTAGTTGTTTGAATTTTTACTTCTCATGTCTTAATGAGCAAACATGGAAAAGAGAGTCTCTGTGTAACTTAACCTCATTCATTAAACCATTAAGTACTCGTACATGTTATAACATTATTTTAATTGGGGTTTGAAATTTAAATTCACCTTCGTAGGTATTTTAAGGTGTGAGTATTTAAAGTATTTAAGAGTAGTGAAGACTGGCATTTAATTTTTCAGGCGTTACCCCACAGTTATAAATATGTCAGATGAAAGGACAACTCCAACAGTTTTATTTGATTTCACAACTTTGCAATTGTATGCAATATTTCTTCTGCAATATTACAGACACCGTTAGTTACAAAAACGACGACTATAAACCTGGAACGTTTGCAGAATTGCTAAGAACTAATATGTAGGCTACTTACTGTTAAACAAGCGGTGATTAAGTTCGGTTGAGATATTCCAATTGTAAAAAGTTTCTAAAATCCGTATCTTCCGTTTAAAAATCCAAAATGTCGTTGTAAATGATAGAACAGCCACTAATTGTGAGGAATGTTGAGTGAGTGAGTGTTGGGTAACTTGGTTGAATTATGGTCAAGAATAATCATTTATTTACAAACAATAATATAAACAAAACTAAACATATGGACAGCTGATTTACATTGAACATACACTACAAATCTCCCCCTGAAAAAAAGAAAAAAAATAGTTACAAGTTTAATATCAATGGTTGTTTGACAACTCTTCCACTTCTTGTTCTATTTCCACCATTGGGTTGTTGTTGAGTTAAATCGTCCCTTATGGGTGTTGGTTGGGTTTGAGGACTTCTATGTAGGATTATTTCAGAACTTTTTTCTATCTTCCAGTTTCTGCTCTTCCTTAGTTGAGCTTGATGGTCTTTCCACAAGATCCCTTTCACCAAAATTCTTAATTTGGTCTGTGTGTCTCCGGTGTAGTTTACCATAAACTTCAACAGAGTAGTGTAAGTTCCCTAATTTTTCTATTATATTCCCCAACTTCCATTTAGCTTCATTATAAAACCTCACCAGAACTCGACCTCCCGGTTCAAAACTCCTCTTCAAGTATGTGACAACCGGATCGTATTTCGCCACTGGCCTAACTAAATCGAATTTAGAACGTATATTTCGTCCTAAAAACAGGACAGCTGGAGGTTGACCACTTGTGCAATGCGGTGTTTTTCGGTAACTAACCAAGAAGTCCCTTACAGCTTTTTTTAAATCTTCGAAGCTATTCGCATCTGAATGTCCTAACGTTGCCCTCAGCGAGTACTTGAGTGTTTGAACACACCTCTCTGCAGCGCCGTTTGTCGAAGGATGATAAGGCGATATTAACTTATGCTGAATCCCATTTTCCTGGCAAAACTGTCTAAATACATCACTTCACATGAGGTGCTCCAAATGATGTAAAAAATGATGTCAGACACTCAATTGTAACGTTGCTAGTGATCGATTTAACAAAATTTACCTCCACCCAGTGACTGTATGCATCAGTAATGATGAGGAAATAATATCCCCTGAATGGGCCGGCATAATCTATATGGACGCTTTCCATTGGAGCAGAAGCTCTTTCCCACACATGGATGATTTTCGAAGGATTCTTCGCTACACTTTGACAAGACTCACATGATCTAATCATCGTTTCAATATCAGCATCAATTCTTGGCCACCACACATAGCTTCTCGCCAATGCTTTTGTCTTTACGATTCCCTGATGACCTCTGTGTAATTCAGCTAGAACCCTTGAACGAAATTTTTTCGGTATAAAAACTCTTTGGCCCAAGAATAAACAACCATCGAACAAATGGAAATCTTCTAATTTACGTCCTAAACATTTAGATTGATCAATTGTTGTACCATTCATCAACACCAGTATTAGATCTCTAGTTTCATTGTCCATTTCTTTCTTCAATTCTCTTGATGTTACCGGGTACACGGTTTCGGTTTGATTAACCTCATAATCCATTGAATGCATAGTGTTGCATCTTCATTGCTGAAAAAACAGGAAGATACTTTTTGGGGTTAAATATTGATGTAAGTGCCTTGTTATCTGTGATCAAGGTAAATTTTCTACCGTATAAGTACGTTACAAATTTTTTAACACCCCACACAATAGCCAATGCTTCTCGATCTATTTGGGAATATTTCCTTTCAACCTTGCTCAAACTTCGACTTGCAAAGCATATGGGCCTTTCATTACCATTGAATTCGTGAGACAAAATTGCTGAAATTCCCCTTGGACCAGCATCAGTTGCTAAGACAAGCTTCTTTGTAGAATCAAATTAGCACAAAACTGTATCAGAAGCAATGATGTCTTTAATTTTATTGAATGATTTCTTACATTTCCAGTTGAAATCAAATGGAACATCCTTTTGTAACAAATCAAACAAAGGATATGCATCTTCGCTAAGATTACGACAAAACTTTCCATAAAAATTAACCAACCCCAAGAATGACTTTAACTCAGTAACATTTGTTGGTTCTGCAACATTAATGATTGCTTTTACTTTATCCTTACACTTATTAAGGCCATTTTCATCAATGTAATAACCACAATACTCTATTCCCTTTTGAAAAAATTTGCATTTCCTCACATTCAGTCTTACATTATTTACCATTAGTCTATAAAAAATCTTTTCCAAAACATAAAAATGATATCTTTCAGAATCGGTTCCGACAGCTATGTCACCGAACATTATGACAATATTAGGGATTCCTAAAAGAATCTTTTCGATCGTCTCTTGCCAGATCGGTGGAGCTGATGATATTCCGAAAGGAAGTCTGTTCATCTGATACAGGCCTTTGTGAGTGTTGATAGCCAATTTTTTCCTATCTTCTTCTCTCATTTCAATATGCATAAATGCTTGAAAAATATCAAGTTTGGAATAAATCTTTCGGCTACCAATGCGCGAAACTACATCATCCACGATTGGAATTGGATGTTGGTCCACACTCAATAAAGGATTTAAGGTTACTTTATAATTACCACATAAACGAATTGAACCATTTTTCTTTATGATTGGGACTACCGGTGTAGCATAATCAGAATGAGAAATCTTGGTAATGATACCCTCTCTTTCTAAACGCTCTATTTCAGCAGAAACTAAGGGTTTAATTGCAAGTGGCACCTTAAATGGTTTCCTAAACACCGGTTCGTTAGACTTGAAATGTAATGAAGCTGGGAACTTTACCTACTCCCTCTTGGAATATTGGACTATATTTTTTTAAAAGATTCCCAAATTTTGACCTATCCATCTTAGCTTCTTGGACATTATTTACTCTATAGTCTGCCATTTTTTTCCGCAGCAGTTTAGTCCAATCAAGTCGTATTTCTCGTAACCAATCCCGACCAACAAGTGATTTCAAGTTACCCTCAACGACATACACATCTAAAGTACTGATTTTGTTACTAACAGCACTCTTCACATTAACATGAGCTTTACCACGAACACGTATAGGAGTGTAGGTTGATAACTTAATATTATTTGGAAACAATTTGACTAAAGGAAATTTTTTTGAAAAAATTTCTTCGGACATCAGTGTCAACATTGACCCCGTATCAACCATAAACCTGCACATTTTCCCATTTAGCCACAATTTAGTATAAAGTGGCTTTTCCCTCACACATGCAGATGAAGATGCATTCACTGAAAACTCATTTTCATCTAAATCAAAATCTGAATCATAGTCTACATTACGAACATTATGCTTTAACGTCTTGTGAGTTTTCTTGTTGTAGCTCACATTTTTATTAGACAAGTTAGATTTACCAGACTCTTTATTTTTACAAGCCCTAGAAATATGGCCCTTTTCACCACAATTCCTACAGACAGAATTTTTAAAATAAGCATTTGGCAAATGGTTATTCTTAGTACATCTAAAACAAGGGGAATTCTGGTGGACTTTAGTCTCCAATTTAAGCACGGGAACAGATTCCAAATTTTCACGTTGAGGAACTGGGACATTGTTGTTTTTTGAAAGTTCATCAGCTAATGACAAATTGCTAGTGAATTCTACCAGGGAATTAAAATCTTTTATCTCTTCCAAAGAAAAGATCTTCTGCCTGAATTCTTCTTTAAGGAGCCTGTTAATAAACTGTGTAATAAGAGCCTCTTTTAACCAACTCTCTGGAAATCTACAATACCTCGAAGCCCCCTTTAATCTTGCAGAAAAGTTCTGAATTGACTCAGTGCTTTCCTGTATGCATTTAGAAAACTTTAACCTTTCAGCATATTTATTCCGTTTCTTCTCAAAAAATGAACTCAAAATACCTTCCAGTTCCTCAAATGATTTATCCTCAGGTTTGTCAGGCTCACACAAATCTACTAATCTTTCATAAGTATTCAAACCTATTACATCAAGTAAAATCAGTACCTGCTTACTTGTAGGAACATCATAGAGTTTGAATTTATTTTTGAGCCTTTGAATGTAAACATTCCAGGACAAGTCACTGTTGTAAGATTCCACATTAATCTTAATGGTGGAATTATTACTTTCACTGGAGACACTCATCATTTAAATCACCATTGTCGCCATTTATTGTGAATTAACTTGGTTGAATTATTTTTCAAGAATAATCATTTATTTACAAACAATAATACAAACAAAACTAAACATATGGACAGCTGATTTACATTGAACATACACTACCAACACCACCTAGAACACAAAGCCGGAGTGCTGCAATTTTTGTTTGCCTTTTAGCATCAGCTGATACCGAAAACAAAAACATTTGCCGCTCAAACTTAAAACTAACCTAGAGATGTACCACAATGTATTTATTTCCAATATTTGAATTTTCAAAAGGTCTCTACCTAAATACTACGACTTATTTGCTTTCACTTCGTGAAAACGTTTTTTTATATCTTAAAATAATGTTTTCGGACACAAAGTATTACAAATTTTTGCAGTATTTAAAAAATAAAATAGTCAGCTAGCAGTAACTATTATTTGGCCTCTAATGAAATTGTTCGCAATACCATTTATTTAGCCTACATACTTTCCTAAACTATGAGTGTGAAATGTGTACAAATATTTAACCACAACGATTCAAACATTTTACTTGAAAATAACATATTAACTGGTAGGCTATTCGTTATAATCAATTAAATATAATACTGTAATTAATTTAACTTGTGCTGCTTGGATTGAAAAATGTCTGTCTTTGCTCTACTATTTCGTCACTTCTAAGTTAGGTTATTGGCGTATCATCTTAATTCTTCACAGTGACATCATTGATTGTAGTTTCTGTATCAAAATCTATAAATCAGCGGCTGGTGCTTTCAATTAATTTTAATGAGTAGGTTGGAAATGAATATTTACACGCTCAATCTCGGTACCTATGATTTTTTCAAAGAAAAGTTGCTGGCAGGCAACCATGGCTTCGTTGCAATCATCGATGTTAAGAATAATGTTTAGCCTAACCTTATAGAGGCTACTTTCTGTATATTAGGTAAATTAAATACGCTATTTTCTTTCTCAGAGTTGTCAGTATAATCTTTCTTATCTTCCGAAGTAAACACTGTTTAGCTTGGTCGTAATACAACACATAAAACTATTTAAAACACTCAGATATTTAAAGCGAACTTTGAGACAATAAACTTATATTGACATAACCACATTTTTATGAAGAAAATTGTTCTTGAATGAAAATTCAGTTTTAAAATGTCATACACTACATTTAGAATTTTATAAACAATACACGAGTAAATTTCATTGAAGTTCACGAAAAACAGCAAAATGTAAACAAAAACAAATTATTGTTTTGACATTGCCTTATAGGTGACGTCACAAGGCATTTGACGTCACAGCACTCCGGCTTTGTCTTAGTAGCAGGTGTTGACACTACAGGACCTATAAACCAAATTTAATTAAAATCAGACCATTAGGGCATTGTCTAGCTCAGTTTACATCCAGACACACACACACACACACACACACACACACACACACACAGACAGACAGACATCACTCTAAACACCACTTTTCTGGACTCAGGCGGCACCAAAACGGATAAATTTACGAACAACTCAAATTTTAAAATCTTGGCGAAACTAATACTTTCTCCATATACACATTTATAGGGGAAAGGGAGCTCCAAAATGAATTTATACATCATGAACGGAATTGGAAATTTTTTCAACCGACTAAATTCTTAGGTAAAATGATTATCAAAATAACTTAGTTGGATTCAAACAAACAGTTTTCTCTGTGATTGCTTCAATGCTTTCAATGCTAGGACTTCAATTATTGCTTTTTGTAGGGAAGTTGTAATATCACAATGTCCTACACTCTCAAGTCAAAGCTGCCAGTGTATATCCAAATTTTTTTACTTTCATAAATTAATTAAAGACCCCACATTGTTTATTTCACCATTCAAGTGAGCGAGTATGGAAACATGGCATTACACCAGAATTTAAGTAATGAAAGAAATTTTTTATCAAGTGACATTTCAGCTATTTTTAGTTTTTGTTTAAGTGAGGTAATGCATATTTTGCTACAGTAATTACAGACAACTTTGATATTGTATTTACCTCTTAACGTAAGTTTCAGGAGATGTACAATCAGAATTGGATTCTTTTTTTGGAGAAAAGAAGAAGCAACTCTTTTATACAATTTATTTTTAAGATAAATTTATTCTCATTTAAATGAGTATAGTATTTCTTTTTTGTTTTTTTCTTTAGTATCGTTTAATAAACTTTAGAAAAAAACAATAACCTAGTGTTTGTTTCTTTTCCTTTGTTCAGATTATTTTATAATGTGATTATCTTTTTCAGTAGAGTCCCATAAACCCGGACTAATGTGGACTGATCAGTGTCCGGGTTTGTTGGCTCTTAGCACCTTGAATCCCAGTGTACTGCCGTTGCATGCAACTCTGGATTTGTGGGACTCTGCTTATACTAAACCTTTCCCAATTTTATTTCAGAACGATCATGATGATTTCAGAAAACATCATTTGTATTTTAGAATTTTTATATGAATTTCCTAAAACAAATTTTTGAATTCAGATTACCAATTTTGATTTCATATAACTTCAGGTGAATTTTATGTTAATAAATGAGCACTTAAAAAATAACAATTTAGACGTTTGGATATCGAAGCACAACTGTATTTTATTTAAAGAGCTTATGACATCTTCTTAAAATTAAATACTTCTTTCTGAAATATAATTTATATAACACTAAATAGAAGTAATATGTCCTAAAAACAAACTATTTGGAAATTCAAGTGATACATTCTGAATTTAAATTTTAAAATCTCAAGTACAAACAACCATATTTCTGAAATTTAAATTACTATTCTGAAATAAAAGTAACACATTCTGAAAAAAATTGAAAAGTTGTTATAAATATAAGATAAAGGGTTAGGGCAAAAGTGGTAAAAATAATTCTTTCAGGTGGACTAGTTTAATAAAAATGATTGTATATATCACAAAAACATTACAGAAGTAGTTTTTGGTGTAAAAATTGCTTGCTGAAGGCTATATTATAAAGCTGTATAAATACATGAGTTTTGAACAAATGAGGCAAGCAGGAGCTTTTGGTGTATTTTATTGATTATACTATCTAGTAAATAGTCTGATAAATTTGACTATTTTGATATTTTAATTGTTTACTTTCACATTATTTTTAATTCTCAATTGTTATATTTTATTAAAAAATATTTTTCATTTGCATCATACAAATTTATTCTTTTGGTCAATTGATGGCAGATTTATAAGTTATATGTGTTGGATGTAAGTTTTGAAATAATTTTCATTCATACCAGACACTAATTGATACTGCTCAATAGTAATACAAAATTCCACTTGATACAAAATAGGCTTGACATAAAATGCGAAAGAATACAAAATTATTTATCCATGTGTAAGCATTCAAAAGATCTGTAAGCAGAAACAGTCACTACTGTGGATGAAATTACCGATGCTAAAATCAGGCTTATTATATCAGGTTATTATAGAAACATTGGTATTGTGCATTGTTCAATGTAAGTCTAGTTCAATTTCAATATGTGTATGTGTTTATCCAATAATGAAATGGATATTTGGTTTTTATAGCCATTGGTTAGACACCTATTTAGCTGGGGCTAGTAACTGCCTAGCCAAATCAGCATTTGTATGACCCTGCACTGACTTTAGAAGCAGTGATGTAACATGTACAGAGAATAAAAATAAGTAGTTGACTTTGTAGGCTGTACAATTTTAAAACTTAAAACATTATAATTAACATTTTCTGTGGGTTAAGCAAATGCTATAAATATTGGTAGAAACGATTTTTGAATCTTCTGAATAATTTATTCATCTATCCTCTTGCCCAACAGCAAAACACTTTCCCGTCATAAAACTAATTAATAAAAATTTTCAAAAAATTAATCTTTCTATGCTATTATTTCAAATTTTCATTAAAATAGAGCATAAAATACTTTTTAAATTGAGGGGGTATTTGCACCCATGGAACACAAAGTGGTATCAGGCTAATTCATGCCTAGGCAGCGCAATTATTTAAAATCCACAACCTGCATCGTTTATGTATGGTTAATATATAGTTGACACTATACTTTCACTGCTTCAAATTTTACCTGTAGGACTATTGAAAGTGTAAAAAACCAGCCAAAATGTATAATAGCTTAGCTAAAATTTCTGAAGCCCTTAAATAAAAATAAAAACAAATGCCCCTTTCACCCACAGTAAACACCAACTTGCCTCACTTAGAACCAAATTATTTACAATAAGTATCAATTTACAGTGAATGCGATAGTAGGTTTTACGGAGCAACTGCCCCAACCTGTAGTATGGGTACCAGCAGTTGGCAAGCACTCTTGATGTAAGAACAGCTGTTTGAGGCCTAAAAAAACAAATGACAATAAAATTTTAGTGAAAACAAGATGGAGGATTAGTGTGTGAATAAACATACATCGTGATCTATTTTAGGTATGCTCTTTGGGTAGAGATTTTACAGTCAATTCGGAGATTTGTACCAGAAGGCAGACATTTTTTATTTAAATTTGAAGCGATTAAATCATTGTGACTTGTAGGGATTAATTCAAACAATAGACTGAGACCGGATTTCACCAAACTTTTTAATGGAGGTTTTGCTTAACCGTCTGTTAACGCTAACGGACAGTTAAACTGGGCTCAACAGCCAGTTATCCAAAGTAGGCTTGTTGACCGGCAGGACGTGCTGTTGGAAAATGTTGATACACCATTTAGAAACCCCAGAGTCAAAAAAAGCTGCTTTAATTTTTTTATTGTATATGTTAATTTGCCATATGCTACTAGTAAAAACTGTTTACTGTTACTGTTACAACAAGCAAATCTCATTTAAACCTTCGTTGAAGTTAACTGGAAAAAATCCTCCAGTTAGAATTATTAACTGTCCGTTAAGACATAAGTGGTATGGCGGTGGTAATAGTTTATTAAGAATTATCAAAATACTGCCTTAAAACGTGTTTTGACTAAAGAAAAGAAGTGTTCAATAATTTTTTATTATTGTTTATGCTGTTGAAATAGGGTTAATTTCAAAAATTATTTTTAATTTCACATTATTCTTAGTATTTAATTTTAAACGTTCTATTTCATTCCTAATCAAATCAAACAGTAGGATGAGTGCACTTTAATGAAGACCTACTTGTACATTCTGTGCTCACTGTGAGATAGCGTACACTCACATTGTTAATAATTCTAGCTATAGCGTATATTATACACTTGGTCCTAAAAGTTTGCCACATATTGTAGCTTCAGGCTTACGCTAATCACGAATAAAGCATGTACAAAAACTTTCTGAAAAGAAAAGTTTGGAATGCACCAGATATATTACCGACAGCACTAACCGTGTTTAGTACCACCAAAACTTGACTGATTGCAGAATTCTGACCGTCTATTATTTGCCATATATTGCGTGCCTATTCTTTCTTCCAATCGATAGACCCTACAAAACTACACCAGTAAATCTTTAAAATTCCTTGCACGTTTACTATTATAAAACAATAATATTTATGTAGGCCTACGTATCCAGCGTAAAGTTATATGAGTTGAATACTTGTACATCAATATAATAATATTATAATAAGTAGCAAAAGATGATGTGGTATTGACCTAAAGTGATACCAGAAAAAGAGCTCAGCATGCATTTAATAGCTCACACGTACAATGGTAAAATATAATTTATATCATTTGAAATTATCTTGTTGTAATACATTTGCAGTGGGTTGCTTGAAAAAATACCTATGCTGTATTCTATGAGAAGACAAATAAACTATCTGATGCAATGTTTAACATAGAACAAGGACAGGCTTTACTCAGATTAATATTTAATATGATCAGCTGATAAAACAAAAAACCCTACTAACCGACGGTTAGTGAGGCTAAACGTCAGTTAGCTCTTAAAGGAGGTTTAAGAAAGTTGGTGAAATCCGGCCTAAGATGCTTTTCTGACAACAGTCTATTAAAGTATAACTAAATTAGTGTAGTAAATACAAATAAATCTTAACAAATACCATACAATGTCCATGATTCACATTTCATTTCTGCTAGAGGGTTTAAAGTAAACAACTATCACTACATGCATTAAAATTAAAACAAAAGGTGGAAGCTCTTCTTTTTATGAAAGGACAGACTCAGATCTTAACCCCGGTGTGTGAGACTCTCACCTACTAAAAACCTATTGATTCAGGCTTTAAATACTTCTCGGAACTGCATTTCAGCATTACTTCAAGAGGCAGCCTTCGTACGCCCCAAAGAGCATTACATTTACGATGATCCAACTTCCTCAGCTACTTCTGTGCCTCATAGCTGTTCTACTCTCTTCTGCTTCAGCACCTTTCAGCAAAATGCCGAAACAGAATTCCACCTTAAGTTACTGGCCAACATCTCATTCACCAAGGTGTCAGGCGAGATTTGATCAATCTCCAGCCCACCTTCTACAGTGGAAGAAGGTGCACAGGACATCATCTTGATTGGTGTTCCTGTACTGGTATGCCGGGCTCGAGATCCCCATCTTATTGAGATATGCTCCGAAACAGCCATGGCCAGTGAGGAGCTGGGTAAGTTTGAAGTCTACCTCTCCATGCTCTCTCTCTCTCTACCCACCCTCAGAGATCTTGAGTCTCGCTGTCCATCATCCTCGCGTTTCCTGCCCCCAACAAGCCTGCCATCCTCCATCCTCCATCATTCATGTTCGGGCCACGTCACGACTCAACATCCCATTGCCCTCCCAAATCATCTTTCACTCGAAAATGAGAAGGTCAACGGGAATGACCTCCAATACTACGAGGGCAGCTGGCTCCGATATAGTACGATAGGACGATGTGCTCCAAAGAGCACCTCTCCTCTGAATACAGATGGCTCGGTGTATCTGTGCTCATGGCTTTCGATAAGTATATTCTAAAATTGACTTTATTTGCCTTTTGGTCTCAGATAAAATTTAACATTTTCAGATCTTGACTTAGTTACAACAGACCGATGTTTTTAGAAACATAACCCAACCCCGTCCCTCGTCTATCCTTTTTTCTCGAAGGTCATGAGCACAGATACACCGAGCCATTAGCTGCGACCTTCGCCCTATATCGTTTTCGCCGTGAAACATCCGCCCAAATCTCACACCCATACAGGATTACTGAGTGCATTACCCACATAAGAACCCGCCGCTCGGCAGGTCCTCCTATGTTAGCCTGATGGCTGATGCCTGCTCAGACTCGCCACAATTTTCTCGGCTTTGTCGACCGCAAGGGAGATTTTGCTCCCAGAATGTGAGACAAACATCAATCCTCACACCCAGGTACTTGACCATCTCTTTCTGTCAACCCTGAGTTGGTGCGAAGCACCCATTAAAGCGCGCACCTGCCTCACGGCCAGACTCAGTAGCCTTCGGCCCCTTTGAGCTGCCTTGCCGTTATAACTAGGGAGATGTTATCCACATAACCCACAAGGAAGATCTCTTGAGGCACTTCCATCCGAAGGACACCATCGTAAGCAGACATCGTAAGGACACATTCCTTCCACAGAATCGAACCTTGGGCAGCACCTGCCGTAACATCCCTCCTCCGCAGTCCATCCAGTGTATCGAACACCAAGTTCCAATCCCTAAGGCAGCTTTGCAGCATCTTTAGATGGTATGGGGGCAAGTTGAAATCAAGCTGTAAGGCGCCCAGCATGTCGGCCCATCTTGCCAAGTGGAACGCATTCCTCACATCCAGCATAGCAAGTAAGACTATCTTTTGTGATCGATGGCTCACCTGCTGAGCCGCCTCGAACATCTACACCACCTTGTTAATCGCGCCAATGATAGAGCGACCCGCTCGGAATCCCGACTGACGCTCGGACAGATGACCACTAGCGTCAACCGCCTGTGTTAGCCTGGGCTTGAGCAACTGCTCAAGGAGTTTCCCTTCCGTGTCCAGCATACATAGATGCTAATTGGGTTTTGAGATTTCCCTTGCCATTGCTAATTAATGCCAGGCGTTGGACTTTCCCTAGTAAAGGAAATATTAACCCGGTAACCCAATCTCGATGCTGTCTCATCATACCACCAGTAAACCAAACTTCTGTTTATTCATGAAGGTCTTCCATGCGCATTTCAGCAGCGCAGCCCCTCTCAATGAGTTTCATCGTAATCTCCACAATCTCCATCGTGGAGATAAAAAAAGAGCTAAAACATAATATATATCGCTTTTTTTACATATCTCAACCAAATTATGTATATACCTTCATTAGGTGATGAATAACTAATATTTGGTCAAAATGTCCAATGGGGGTAAAACAAAAGTACTTAGGAAATTCGCTAAATATGCAGGTCTCCTATGATGGTTTAATTAATTACCTCAAGGAAAATATTGGTAATCAAGGAGCTGTTTGCGATTGGGTCGTTTTTTGTCAAAAGTTGAGTAAACTCGTTGGCTACAGCAGAAACTCTGGCGCAAAGATGGTTGGTCAGCCTAGAAGCAAATAATAAACATGGTATTACAATTCCATATAGCTTTGTTATACATTAGCAGCTATTTTACACCTCAAGGAGTGGTTAGGTTAAGTTCATTATTGACAGACAATACTTGATCAGAAATACTTTCACCAAATCAAACACTACTCAACTACAAGTCAACTCATAGCAATGTAACATAATTCCAACTACAGTCAACTCCCGATTATCTGGGGTATTGACTGGTTGAAGGGTCCCGGATAACCCAAAACCACGGTTAAAACAAAAAGGAAATAAACCAGTTTTAATTAAGAGACCGCAGGTTTCCGATATTTTTACTGACCAAACCTTAATGGAATGAGGTTTTTCATTAAATGCAAAAAAATCAAACATAATAGCATTCTCTACTAAGCAAAACAAAGTCAATTTTAATCCCAAAATTAAAATTCATAATGAAATTATAGTTAAAACAAATGAGGCAAAATTTTTAGGTCTAACCATTGATGAAAATCTATCCTGGCAGAAACACGTTGAAAACGTAGTAAGTAAAATGTCATCAGGAATTTATGCATTATGGCAGTTGTCAAAGCTGAGTGATTTAGACACCTTAAAAACTATATATCATTCTTTAATTCAATCACATGTATACTATGGAATAAGCATTTATGGGGCTACATCTAAGCAAAACCTGGATAAAATTCTCGTTAAACAAAAAAAGCAATAAGAATCATGGCCGGTCTACAAAGTACTGATACTGTTAAACATTTGTTTGTGCAATTCAAAATTCTCACTGTCTACAGTCTGTATATTTTTGAATCCATCAAGTATGTTAAAGAACATGACAATGACTATCTATTTGAAAAAAATCACCATTACAACACTCGAAATAAAGTAATGTTAGAAAAACACAATTTAGAGTTTTACATTAAAAAAACAAGTTATGTAGGGAAAATTTTTTTACTCAGTTACCAAATGAGATAAAACGTGAAAATAATTACAACAAATTCATATATAAGTTAAAGGAATTCTTGACAAATAAAGCTTTGTACTCCCTATCAGAATTTCCCTGAGGACTCCAAATGTTTTTCACTGCAGAACCATTGAGCTTATGTATACTTTTAATACTGCTGTATATATTTTCAATTTATTAATGGTCTGATGACTTTTGTATTGACTCTATTCAATTGCATTGATTTATGTAAATACTGAATAAAGGATATTTTGATTTGATTGATTTGATTTTATGAATATACAGATCTTCTAGTTGAGTGAACAAGGAACACAATAAAATGGTCCAACATGTACAAAAAAGGTCAGGTGTTCTTTTGTTTGGCATCGGGCAGCCCGGGAAGGGTGAGGGGTGTGGGTAGAGTGAGAGGGGAGAGGGTTCGGCGCTGGGTGAGGGGGAGGATCGCTTGGTATAATTTATTCAAGATAAGAGAATGCATAATTTAGTAATTAAAGTAATTTTAATGTATAAGATCGATAAATGATGGTATTGTTGTCTAAACTGAGAAAATAAATAAAACTTAAACTTGACTGTGATCCCGGTTAATCCGCAACCCGCTTTACCCGCCCTCGGATAATCAGGAGTTGCCTCTATTAGTTACAGCTATAAATATTACAAGCTTTAATGGCTTGTAAGATTGCAATTAGTCAAGAGGAGGCTAAAGGGCCCGTCTCAGACCGTTGTGCAGTGCTTCACCTGATTTTTCACCTTTATTTTAAGTGCAATAAAGGTGGGGGGGAAGGGGTTTAATAAAAGAAAAGACATGGGCAATTTGGTTTGCATTTTGATTTTTTATATTTTGAATCCATATTAAGTTGGATTTTAAACTTGTTTAAAATGTTTATTTATTGTCAAAACTAGAGGTGTGCGG
Organism: Neoaliturus tenellus; assembly: GCA_030545055.2. Lineage (NCBI taxonomy): Eukaryota > Metazoa > Arthropoda > Insecta > Hemiptera > Cicadellidae > Neoaliturus > Neoaliturus tenellus. Next base: position 120,468,397 of record CM061531.1, read on the forward strand.
ATATCCGAAAATTCGGTTCGGTTTCGGATCGGATCGGATATCCGAATCCGATCCGAAGATTTTATTGATATCCGTATATTCGGGTCGGATATCCGAATTTTACGGATAGACTGTATATCTGGTGTTAAACACAAGATCAATGCACAAATATTGTTTTGGGCGATGGCCATTCTGCATAAAATGGTGATTATGCGACGGAACGTCTAAAATGACGTCCAAAGTACTGAAGCAGACCAATAAGTCAGAAGTCAGATAATAGAATAACGGGAAATAATCAAGACACCAAGCGACCAAGGTTAAGTGTTTAACATTTAACGGCACAATTGACAAAGTGTCAATTCTGAGCCCTCTCGCTTGGAGCGCTAGCAGTAAAGATTCAAGTCTCGGCCAATCACGGCAACACGAAAAGCTCTAGTTTTTATTCCACCCGCCTGAATCGCTAGTGTCGTGGTGTTTTGAGCGCTAGTTGTCGGGGGACAATTCATCATTCGTAGTTTCGTGACTCAATATAAGATTTAATCTAATGAAGATTACGATCGCGTTTGACTATGAACTTGTGAAGGCATTGGATCGGATCGCGATTCAACCGTACGGTCTGTTGTCGTCTGTAATTATTTGCTCTTTGATGTTGAAAGGTTATGTCTTTATACCTCTGATCGTGTTTTAAACTGATTTAAACATTTTTATTGTCTCTTAATTATTGATGTCTACCTGGAAAGGAAAAAGAATAGAAAATGAGTGTCGTGTGGAAGTCTTTTGCCATAACTGACATTGACTGTTTGACAGAATGCTCTGTATGCAAGATGAAGCTAGGTTATGTTTTCCTACCATCATTTTGGTTTCAAATAAAATTATATTTTGCTAAAAGTCCTACTTTGTCATATTGTACACTGGGATGTTTGCCTGGTGAGTAGTTTTGGCCTAGGCCTATAGCAACTCTAATTAGAGCTTAGGTTAGGGCTAGTTCAAAATAATGTTGACATGTTCATTTAGGCCTAGGGCCAATTAATGTTTACAGTGATCATGACAAATTATAAATTGACTTTGTTTTAAAGCTTTTGAATTTTTATTAAATTAATTGATTTTGATATTCCTAAACAGTTTTTATAATCAAGGCCTAGATCTAACCTAAAAATTGTGGCTTCAAATCGGTTAACTGTTTGTCTTTCGGTTTACTGCGCAAAAATCCGAATCCGAAAACTATCCGATCCGATCCTGTTACTATCCGATCCGAACCGATCCGAATCTTAACTATCCGAACCGAATCCGATCCGAAAAAAAATTTCACTATCCGCACACCTCTAGTCAAAACCATTTTTTACCCAATCCATAAATACTATTACAAGAATATGATAGAAATTTAATAAAATAAAAAAAAAAACAGGGGGTGCCTGGCACCCCCTTAAATCCGCCCATCTTGACAATTTAATTTTGAAAATCAGGTTATGTAGTAGGGTATATCTGCAGCAGTCAAAGCCAGTACCACATCTAAGCAATTTTTACGAGGGCTACTCAGAAAGTAAGGAACGTTTCCGTCTTGGCGCGCGCATATCGCCTATATTTGGGTATGAGAGCGCTCGGGGCCTCAGTGGCTATCCAGCAGTGACACTAAGAGCATCATCATTTTCTTTGTATTTAAATTCAAAATGGCCGCTCCTATACAAAATCCCGTCAGTTGCGAAGTGCGATTGGTTTTTGTTGACAAAAAGCTTTAAACCGATAGAGATTTTTCGACAAGTGTGCAAGGTGTATGGGAAAATGTCATGAATGAAAGTTCTGTGCGTAAGTCGTGTATTCAGTTTAAAAATGGCCGAACCAATGTTCATGATGAGCAGAAGAGTGGACACCCGAGAATTGTGACTGACAAACTGGTCACTAAAATTGACTAGAAGATCCGTGAAAACCGCCGCTTTACCAAAACGGAGCTTGCATTATCTTTCCCTCAAGTTTCACAGACTTTGCTGTTTGAGATTGTTACAGATTTTGAATAGCCTATTGAAAGGTGGCAGATTTTTACAAAGAGGGAATTGCAAAGCTTGTTCACCGGTACAAAAAATGCCTTAATCTCATGGGGGACTATGTAGAATAGTAGTATTTTAGTTGCTCTTCAAACTGTATACAATAAAATTTGTTTCTTGTACTTGATTTTTTTTTATATTTTAAAACGTTCTTTGCTTTCTGAATAGCCCTCGTACATGAGCAAAGAGCATAATACAACAATAGGCTTCTTGCCCAAACCTACCATGACTCGCTCCATTTAAACTACACCATCTTACTTGATTTTTAAAAGTGAGATGTCATTAAATCTGTGTGATAAAATGTTCCAAAAATTATTTTTCCATACAATTTTTTAGAGATAGCTTCTTTCCTGAAGGAGAAATCCGCTAAAAATATCTTTAGAAACTTTTTTACGTGTTTATGCGGTGGAACTCCGTTTAAACTGGGAGAGTGACTGTAGATATGTGTGTACGAAAGGTGGAAGACTCACCGTACGTAGCCGTCGGCCTCGTCAGCCGTGTTATGGCAGGGCTTGGCCATGACTAGCTCTGCGCTCTTGTGGAAGGCCTCCATGGCGGCGGCGGTGAGTTCCGCAAGTGAAGAGATGGCCGTTTGGTGCACTGCGGTGGCCAACTGTGGGGCCGCCTGCTCCAGCCGTGCACATATCTCATTGTTAACCTGTGTGACCGCAAGATAAGTGAAACAAGAAAAAAGTCAACTGGTCTCTATTGTAGTAGAATTGACTCTCATTTATTATAGAAATGAAAAACCACCAGTTAAAAAAGTTGGTTTCAACTATAACTTTATTTTACTGTGATTGGATTGGATTTAGTTAAATTTTAATGGCAAGAAGTTTAAATGTAAAAATTTAACATTTTTTGTTTTGTTTTGAATAACAATTTTTTTACCTTGAATTTTGGGCTTGAAAAATCTTTGAATCAAATTTTAACGCTCTCTAGGTGGAGAAAAAGTGATTAGCGAAGTTTTGTCATGTATGTTTAAGGAGGAATAAAACTATACAGGTTATTTATTTATTTATATACAGAATTACACCATTTTACAGAAATTTTAAACTAGTGAACAAGATGACAGGTATACAATATATCATATCTTAGTGACTAAATTACAATACAAAATGAATCTATAACAAGTGAAATTGTATCATCAAAACAAAGAGAGTGATAGAATATATCAATACGACAATTAACAACAACAATAATGACTAAAAACATATAAATAATGGAGACAATAACCATCGTAAGCAATTAATAACATAATGTGACTGATAATGTATACTAATGAACATGGTGGAGTACAAAAATGCAAGATGATATCAAGAACACTCACTGATCACTTAACTGGACTGGACACTTTCAAAACAAAGAGAGTGATAGAATATATCAATACGACAATTAACAACAACAATAATGACTAAAAACATATAAATAATGGAGACAATAACCATCGTAAGCAATTAATAACATAATGTGACTGATAATGTATACTAATGAACATGGTGGAGTACAAAAATGCAAGATGATATCAAGAACACTCACTGATCACTTAACTGCACTGGACACTTTCATTTTGAAGGAATCCACAGAGGTGCCAAAGAAGTCAACGAGCGCAGCAGCCTCACCGCCAGAGCGGAACATCCTAGAAAGACCATTGTGGTAGGCATACAGTAGCTGGTTGACTGGAAACTCCACATGAAGATGGCCTGGGATCTAGTGCCTCTTGACACGGCAAAGTCTATTACTTGTAGGAGCTCGGGACAGTCTATGTAGCTGTTGACTATTTTGAACAGGTTCACAATGTCAATGCGTTTAAGTCTCAGGTAGAGGAGTTGCAAGTCGTAGAGTTCCTCAACATAGCCAACAGGGGTGGTCAGGTAAGTGTAGCCAAGCTTTGACCCAAGCATCCTTAAAAAACATGTGAAGTGAATTCCTTGGTGGATCTGAAGATGAAGCCCAACAGAGAATTAGCTTTTCCTTTAATACTAGTTAAGTGATATAGAGGACTGTGCGATGAAGATAAAATTATACCGAGATCCTTGACTTTTTGTTACTCTGTTTAGAGGAGATCCATTGATTTCGTAATGGTAGAAGTCCGCTTGTTTACAATGGAAAGTTATGACAACACATTTGGATGCATTAAGCTGCATGGCATTATCTTCGCACCAAGCATCAAATGGATTAAGAGATTGTTGAAGATTCTCATAGGCTAGGGTGGAACCAACTGTGGTGAAGATTTTTATATCATCCGCAAACATCAGATACCTGGTTGACACGGCTTTACCAATATCATTAATAAAAACGTTGAAGAGTAAAGGGCCAAGATGTCATCTCTGAGGTACTCCCAAAGATACTGCAAACAGCAAGGAATAGGCACCACCACATTTTACGGAAAGAGTCCTGTTGTCAAGGTAGTTCTCAAGCCATTTAAGTAAAGGTCCTTTAACTCCATATCCCTCAAGTTTTACTACCAAAAGTCGATGGTTTACTCTGTCAAAGGCCTTGGAGGAATCCAAGTAGACACAAGCGACTTGAAGGGACTTGACGAAGGAAGACATCACAAACTCTTATAAGACTAGAAGGTTACTCATGGTAGAGCGGTTGTGGAGATATATGCTGTTCAGTAGCAATGTATTTTCTAAGGTGAAATTAAAGGTGATCGAGTACAATTCCTTCAAAAACTTGAGCGAGAGTCGGTTGAATCACTATGGGCCTATAATTACATATATCGCAACGGTCACCAGATTTGAATACAGGCACTACAAACCCGTGCTTCAGAGATGAGGGAAAAATCCCAGCAGACAGCATATTGGAAAAAAGAATTGCCAGATGTGGTGCTAAGACTGGAGAGCAATGTTTAAACAAAAGAGGTGGAATATCATCTGGGCCAGCACCTTTGTTGGTATTGGTGCGTCAAGCCTTTTCTGAACGTCTGTAACCACATATTGTGGAATGAGATCACTCCATCCAAAATCAAAAGTAGGTACTGCGATATCTGAATCATCAAAAACTGAAGAAAAATACTCAGCAAAGAGTTCACATTTTGTAGCAGGATCGTCAGCACTGGGGTGGCCGAATATGTCTTAGAATATCAGTTACACATAAATAGGAAAACTTAATGTTTCTGGAGCGTAATCAAACTTAAAAACACAATAACCAACTGTGTATACTTAGTAAAAGCCAAGACTAACCATTTCCTTTCTGAATCAGTAAGGAATACCCCCTATGTATTAAATTTTCCTTTAGAATGACATAAAGATGAATCTTTTTTGTAGTACCAGGGTTAATAATTGCACAATACTTCATTGGTTGTTTGCAATCTTTTGGTTGCCAACCGGTGTTGTATTTCATGCTTTAGGCTACGGCCACACATGGCGACTTAGTCGCCGCGACAAAGAAAAAAGTGTGATAGATTGAATCAATTGAAGGTGGCCACACAAGGCGACCCGCGACATTCAATGTATCATTCTTTTTTTCTTTGTCTCGGCGTTTGTGTCGCGGCGACTAAGTTGCCATGTGTGGCCTTAGCCTTAAGGTTTGCAATTGCTTGAGTTAGGTCCCTAACCTGTTCTTGCAAGGTATAGTCTTAAAATTATGTCTAGAATCCAAAAATACCGAAAAAGCCAGGGCATCGACAGCCTTGTTTCCAGGGATCCTAGTCAACTCAGCAAGGAGGAGAGGTAACGGCCACACATCCGAATATGTTAACCTGACAGTCAAAGCCCTCGCCCACTCTTTTACTATAAAGTAGTTTTAAAATTATGTCTAGAATCCAAAAATACCATAAAAAGTAGAGGTTACAAGTTTGGTTATGCCAGGCAAGAGGAATGGGTAAGAATTTGAAAAGTTTCCATAACCATGAAAAATAAAATAATATGGTTTTAGCGAATTTCCCTATAGGGAATACGCTATTACGGTAATAGTCACGGTAAGACCTAAACCCGGGTCCATGATACTTTTTCATTTTGAGGTCCCTAGAAGCCAAAAACACCGTTTGTTCAAATTGATATATATGTATATATATATATCTATGTGTCCGTGAACACGATAACTTTTGAACGGAACCTCTGATTTTGATGAAATTTGGTACAGAGGTGTAAGCCAGCGTCTACTAGGTTGAGTTCACGAAACAGAATGATCGGACCATGGGAACGGGGTTTTATGGGGTTTCAAAAGGGTTAAAAATGGGTTTTTGGCTTTTTTTACTTTTACTTAGAAAATTCAACAATTTTAACTTAAACCATTTAAAAGAGCTTAAGAAAACAAACAATCTAGTATTTTGAATTTTTTACCTAGCTTAAATGGTTATAGAGAAAATCCAAAAAGTATGTTTTCCATGTTATTCTTATGGGAAATCAACAAAACCTTCTATCTTACTTATTTATTGACATATCTTGATAAAATTTCGTATGTACATTCATTAGGAAGCGTTTAACTTACATTTGCTTAGAAAACCCATATGGCGGCAAACCTACGTACTCACCCCTAAGGGGTTTATGGGGAAAATAAAAAGAACACCATAGCCTTATAAAATTTGGTATGTACAATCACTAGGTAGGGTTTAACTTATATTTACCAACAAATTCCCATATGGCGGCAAACCTACATACTCTCATCCCCATAGATTTTATGGGGAAATAGAAAATATACCAAAATTCCATTGGAAATTCGTTGAGTACGCAGGTCTGCTGCGACGGGGGTATTATAAAAATAACATGAGTAAAATAAAATAATGGTTGAAAATTTCTGTAATATTGGTTCACCTTAATGATTTTGGTAGGTGTCACTTTGATCCTCAAGGCTTCCACACACTCTGTGATTCTCTCCGCAAACTGTTCCGCGGTGAGCACCTCGGCATCCTCCTCCTCCTCCGCCAGCTCGCAGAGGTCCCCAACCTGGGAGAGGGTCTCCTGTAGGTCCAGCAGCTGGGCCCCAGACTGGGACTGCAGCAGCAACTGAAGCTTCAGCTCGCACTGTGTCGACAGCATCTCTAGTGCCTCTAGGTGAACCATCCCTGCACAATAACATGCATGGAATGATAACCAGTCATGTCCGGTTTAATGTTGGTAAATGCTGGTTTACACCCCTTTACCAAATTTCATGAAAATATATATATAGCTACATTTCAAGAATAATCTTAAAATTTCATAATAACACTATATTTTGCATTACGCGTCATCAGGTGTATAAAATATAAAATTGTAAAATAACTAACAACTAAAACATTTTCAACAAACATCAAAACTTAAACATAAAATTAAACAATAATAAATAAATATCATATGTAGATTTTCTAGAATTCATTCTTTTCATCTCAGGTTCAGTCCATTAGGAAATTTTTATTTCATAACCATTTGGTGAGCTTGCTCCATATATCTAAGGTCTTGTACAGTTGAATCTGAACCGAGTTGTCGGATTAGTAATATACTGTATAACTCCTCAAACTGTTCATTATGATCTTCTGCATGTTTAACTAGTGGCTGTTCTGTCTTTTTGTGATTAAATGCAAATCTGTGGCCAGTGATCCTTGTTCTTAACGAGTTTATTGTTGATCCTATATGATCTTTTTGGCATTGATTGCATTTAACCCTTTGAGTGCCGCAGCCATTCTCCCAAGTCCTATGCATAAATTGCCGTGCTAAAATCTACAATTTTGCAAGGGTTTGGGAAAAAATGTGTATAAAATAAAGTATTCAACAGATTTTAATAATTTTTTTTTATTTTCTTTGTAATAAAATGGAGAACATATGGCATATAAATCCTTTCTTCTAAATTTATTTATATAAAAAATTATGTGTTATAACTACAAATAAAAAATAAAAAAATTCTAAATTTTCAAGTTTGGACCAAAATTTGGTGTATATAGTATTTTTATATATATTTTTTAGTTACACCTTGTAAAAGAGCACGAAAATCTGAACAAAAATCATACATAATATGTTATGTTACAGTGAAAATTTACATTATACCGCACTACAAACAATAATAATATAATATAACATATAACATATATAACAAGCAAAAATAGTATTCATACAACATACAACCAATAGCACTGATAAATCAATAATTTCACTAAACACAATAATAACGAAGTAATACGCTCCTTTCACACATCACGTTTTTAGCCGTGCGGGAAAAACCGCACGATTAAAAACCGTCCGTCACACCATACAAGTAATTGGCAGCCGGTTAAAAACCGTCGCCGTGCCTGTGTGAAAGGTATCATAAGATTCTATAGGAATGTCCGCCGTACGATTTTTAATCGTACGGGCAAAACCGTGATGTGTGAAAGGAGCGTAAGGAACAGTTTTTAGTGTAAAAGAACGAACATAAACAATGCAACTAATCAAAATACACAGCTGTTTGCAGCGGGTAACAATCAGCTGTCAAACTGTTGCGTCATATATTTATCATAATGCCAAGTGACTCCAAGTAAGCAGTGAAAATGAAAAACCAGTACTATACGAAAGTTTGGAACCTGTAGAATGCCGTAAAACGAATAATCAATTAAAACTAGTACGTACTATATGAAATAATAATAAAATACGGATCGTCTACTGGGTAGACGCCGGCAATTTATGCATATTTTATAACGTCTACTATGTAGACGCTGCGGCACTCAAAGGGTTAATGTGATAAACAATGTTTGAGGAGTGACATGAGAGATGGTCTTTGATTTTGTATGATTTTTTTTTAAAGTGGCTTGTAAAGGAATAAATTGATATATCAATTAAAACAGTGTTTTTGGCCTTTTGAGATCTCAAAACAAGAATGTAACATGGTCCCGGGCTTAGGTCTTACCGTAACTACTACCGTAATAGTGTATTCCCTATAAGGAAATTCGCTAATAACAATATGAGACACTCTAATTTAAATACATTTATTTTACAAAAGGATCACAATTCTAAAAATTAATATGTTTTTATAGAAATGTTAATTTTATTTCTTGTAAGCATATTGATAACATGAAAAGTCTTTTAGATTTATTTAGTGCTTTAAAGGGTTTCGCAATAGGCACATGGCTTTATTGTCACTCCTCCTTGCATACCCTAATATCTACGTGGACTTAACCCTTGGCGTACCAAAAACCAAGTACCACATTACACTTCATAGGGTTTTCATTAGTCCACCATTTCAATATGTTACCGAGCAAAAATATGGGATGGTAAAATAATTGAAATTGGCTCCGATTAACATTGTAGAGAGATCTAACACACAGAAGCTGTGTTGGAGGATCGGCACCCAGTGTGAATCACAAACATTCTTCACTTTTTGACAACCCAGGTACTGTATGGAAATTTGTATTTTTTATCAAATTTCCCTATGGGAAATATGCTCTTATGGTTTCCAAGTTACTTTTTCATTAGGTCCCCAGAGGCCTAAAACACCCTTCGTGCAAATATGTATGTGTGGACAAGATAACTTTTAAATTAATAATCTGATTTTTATGAACTTTGCTAGAGAGGTGTAAGGCAGCATTTATCACGTAAAATTGAAAACCCGCATGATCAGACCATAGGAAATAGGAATGGGGTTTTATGGAGTTCCAAAAGGGTCAAAAATGGGTTTAAGCATTTTTTGCCTTAATTTTTACAGTTAGACAATTTTAACTTAAACCATTTAAAAGAGCTCTTAAAAGCCAACCTTAAGTATTTTGAACAGTAAGGTAAAAAAAATAATAAAAAAAACCGCCTTTGGACAGTTTGTCTGAGATTTCTACTGGGTCAATTTATATGTGGGTTGTACCAAAACAAACAGTTTCCGTCCTGTATTAGCAGGTTTTATTTTTATTTAGAAAATATTTGCGTGAAATTGGCCAAATACAAAAATAAACTATTCTTATAAAAACTTAACTTTGGGAAAAGCCAACATTTTCAATCCTTTGGACAGTTCGTTTCAGACTTCCACTGGACCGATTTACATGCAGTTTGTACCAAATAAAAGCTAAACTTTTCTTTATTCTTAACAATATACAATGCTGTGCAACACATCAATGAACCTACAAGAGTAACTTCCACAACTGATTTTACAAGAGTAAAATCAGCGACACTAATTGACCATATTATAACGAATAAATCAACGAGATTGGAAATGTGTGGGCTAATTGATGCATCAAGTATCTTAGATCACCGAAAAAAGAAAATCACTGACCACAAGCTAGTTTATTGTAAAATTAAAAACAGTAGAGAGAAATCTACTGCAAAATTTGTTACCTACAGAGATTATTCAAGATTTAATGTGGCCGATGCAATTGCCATGTTGAAAAGTATTAAATGGGATGACGTTGATGCAATGACAGGAGTGGATTGTATTAATAATTTTGTTGCATCAAATATTAAAAAGGTATATGATTCATTAGCACCGTTAGTAACCAAACGTGTTACTAAGAAAAAATCACCCTGGAGAAAATGATGAAGTGAAAAATTTAACCAAAATAAAAAATAGATTTAGAAAAAAGTACATTAAGACAAGGAATGAATCTGATTGGACAGAGTATAAAAGAGTTAGAAATAGACTAAATAGTGCAATATGGAGAGCAAAAAAAGAATTTTTTGCAGAAAAGCTGGCAGACTGCAAAGATACGAGAGCTTTCTGGAAATGTATAAAGCAGAGTGATATAGTTGGAAAAAATAATATGTCTGAACTCCCAAAAACGTTTAAGGTCAGTGATATGAATGATTACTTTGTAAGAATGGGATCATTTGTTGACTTAGATGATGAAGTGATAAATATATACAACCGAGAAAGGAAATATGGAATAAAAGATTTATTTAGGTTCAATAAGGTTTCAGAACAAGATGTTAAATCGGCAATGAATGAGATTACCTCCAGAGCAGTCGGAGAAGATGACATAAGTATATTAATGATAAAAGCCGTAAGTCCTTACACTATAAGTGCTATAACACGTTTAATGAATGAATCACTACAAACAGGTAGGTTCCCTGAAACATGGAAGAAAAGTATTGTTCGACCTATTCCAAAAAAGACCAATCCTTCAAATTTTAATGATATTAGACCAATTTCAGTCTTGCCGGCCATTTCTAAAGTACTTGAGAAACTAGTTATACGCCAAATCTTAGAGTTTATATACAAAGAAAACTTGCTTCCAAAACTACAGTCAGGATTTAGAAAAAAATCACAGTACATGCACTGCATTAGTCAATATGTTTGCATATTTGTTTGGGGCGAGGGATCAGGGCAGGTGTAGCTCTATTATCATGCTGGACTATTCGCAGGCTTTTGACTCCATAAGCCACACTTTACTCCTCGCCAAACTGAAACATTTTGGTTTTCAGGATAGCGCAATCGCTTGGTTCCAGTCGTACTTAGAGGCAAGACTACAGGTGACTAGAGTTGGTGCCGATGTTTCTCCATCCCTTAAAAAAGTTAGGGGAGTGCCACAGGGGACTTGTCTTGGGCCCATTTTATTCACCCTCTACACTGCCGATCTATCGAGCTGCGTGCGCTTCTCCAATGTGCACGCCTATGCTGATGATTGTCAGTTGCACATATCTTACGACATAAATTCAATGGACCAAGCGATTAGAAGAGTGAACTCTGATTTGGCAGCTATTAGTGAGTGGTCGATGAAACATGGTCTCAAGTTGAATATTGATAAATGCACAGTTCTCCACATTGCCCCGCCCACTATTCTCCAAGGAATCCTTGATGGAGACGTGCAAGTTAAACTTGATGACATAGACTTGAGGGTGAGCAACACTGCTAAGACTTTGGGCGTCATTCTTGACAATGGTCTCACTTTCACTGATCACATCACTCACGTTTCTCAGCTGGCTTTGGGTAGACTTCGGGGTCTTTACAGATGCCGGTCAATTATACCTCAGGCAGCCAAATTGAAGCTGGTTCAATCTATTGTCCTTTCAGTGCTTTACTATTACTTCCCTGCATACGGAAACGGCATATCCAATGAAGAAATGTGCAGAATCCAAAGGCTACAGAATACCGCTGTGCGATACATCTACGGCCTTTGGAAATGAGACCACATATCTGCCTTTGCGAGTGCTGCCGGACTTATGCCATCAGCACTCGTATGCCGTATGCAAACATGCTCTCTTGTTCATAGGGTATTGGTTTCAAATGAGCCAATTTACCTGCTAGAGAGGCTTGTTACCCGTGATCGGATGTCTCAGCGCCACACCCGACAGGACAAGCAACTTCACTTCCCAAAAGTGAAGTTGGAAATTGGGCGAAGAAGTTTTGCCTAATTTGGGCCTAATTTATATAATAACCTCCCCTGGGACCTCAAAGAGTTGGGAGTCCATGCCTTTAAAAAAAGATTAAAGGACTTTTTTACTGAAATGTAAATCCTCTGTATTATTGTAAATATTGTTTGTACATATTAGTGTAATTTTAGTTAAAGTTGATGACAAGAGTTATTCTGTAAAACAGTATATGTACTGAGAACCGCTAAAAATAAAGGCATTTTTATTTATTTATTAGCAGGTTTCATTTACTTTCACATTATCTTATTTTTTTAAATAAAAAAAAATCCATATTTTTGTAATGAATTTATTTTGCAGCCTTTCAATCAGCTAATTGAAAACACATGAGCTAATTTGTCTAAAAACAGTAGAATAGAAAATAATCAAGAACAATTTAGTTTATTATGGCCATTACCTAAATATAGACAGTTATAATTTATTTCTCCTGGAGAGAATAATTAAAATGGATAGAAAAAAATTATACACTTCTATACTATCTAAACCATAGTTTTACAGTTGGTGGTTCAAAAAGTTAATACATTTTGATTGTTAAATTGGTTTAGTGCTATGTCTATACCTAAATAAATTTAATTATGTAAAACATCTGATTAATTGGAAGAATATGACAATTTACTAAAGTACATTTTATACATGTTTTGCACTATTTGCCTAGCGCTCCACTTGTCACGAATGGAACTGTATCCCTGATACAGATGACTGTAGTGCCACAGGTGAACTACATCCCATAAGGGCAATGGTGTCAAATTCTGCGACAACCGTGGTTGTCGCCACCGAGTATATAGCGGTTAAAAAAGTGTTAAAAAGCAACATTTTACTCTTTGCTACCAGCAAATGTTGCCAACAATGCCAGAAACAACAATAATTGTTTTCATTTGCATTGGCGGTTGTTTGTCTTAACTGTAACCATAGTAAGGAGTTCAAAAGTTTAAAAGGGTAGAAATTATGATTGTATATTTACCTTGATTGTTAATTGTTAATTTGATAACCATCCAATGGTGTGTTATTAACAAATAATTAAAATTAAAATAGATTAATATGGTGTCGTTACGATAAATATCGTAGCCATAGCAACACTGCGTAACCCATTTACTCAGTCAGCTGTGTGATGGTAAATATTATAACTCAACTTGACTTCCGTTTCAGTTTTCACGCTTCATTTCCGGAACACAAAAAACCATTATACTGCAGACCTTGAGAAGAAGTTATGCTTTTCCTCTACCGACATTGACTGTATCCTTCGAGTATCAATGGACAACGACTTGTCTTTAAAAAATTATTTACCACTTCTTTTATAAAAAATTTTATGAGTCTTTACTAGGTGGGGAGTAATTAATACTTGATCAAAAACCCACATAACGGCAGCAAATCTTCGTACTAAATCCCATGGTATTCTCATTATCATTGAAAATGAAGTGCAATGGGAGGGAGCTCCTTTCCATAATAGTGTCTGTTCTTAATCAGCTGCCTTCTGCATTTGTCAAATTTGTAATTTTTATGTTTTTGGATTTGTAAACAGTCTTTTGCATGGCAGCTTTGGATGTAAACTACTGTTAAAAATTATTTTATTACAATATTAAAATCTTGTATATAGCAATAGGCAAGCATGATTCTTTTCCTACTTTTTTCTCAGCTTGTGTGCATCGGAGGGGAAATCCGTGCATACCGTTAGAAACGAAAGGTCCTGTAGATGAGCTGGACCTTATAATTCACATTGGTTTCCAAGGCTAATAAAGTTTCAATGTTAATCTTATGGAAGAAGGGTAATTGATTGAATAATTACTGTACTTTTTTACACCTGTTGTAATCACAAATAATAGCAAAGCAGGAAGAACAGTTGTTTCAGTAATATACGTTTTTTTAACCAATTGGGTCCAAATCGGCTAATATTTTGGTTGAATTTCAACCAGGGGGTTGAAATTGAATTTACTAATCAACCAAGGGGGGGGGTTGAATTTACTGAGCAAGTAACAGTAAAATAATCAACTTAAAGATATAACTAGATTAAATATTTTATATTTTCTTGCAAGGATTATTAATTATATAACCATAAATTTCTTTTTTGATGGAATATAAATATGTATTGGAGATTCGCCGAGTACACAAATCTGTTGCGACAGGGGTATATTCTGTTTATACCCATGTTATCTGCATTACAGTAGACTCCCTCTTAACCGGCCATCTTGGGACCAGGCCTCGGCCAGTTAATGATTTGGCCGGTTAAACCGATGTACATTTAAAAATTCCAACCTACAATTTCATATGGCCTAAATGCAATTATGACTTGAATAAAACAAATATAAATATATTACTTTATATAATTTATAACTAACATCCGACACCGATGAAATCAGTGACCAAAAAACTAATAATAATTCGTTTCCTATATTATCTATTGGATAGCAGGTCCAAACACATTCACTTCCAGTGGCATACATTTCCGTCCAGGACAGTACATTTTAGATGGTTTGAGAACATCATGATATAATGTGGAATTAAATTATACATTAGATAAGGAAACAAAGATTCCCGCGAAACATGGCCGGTTAAAGCAATGTTGAGATAAAAAATTTCCAGTTAAAAAGACGATGTTTTTGTGCCAGGGTAGGCCGGTTAAAGCGGAGACCGGTTAAAAGGTGGCCGGTTAAGAGGGAGTCTACTGTATAAAGAGCCTGTACAATCCTTATGAACTGTTCAATGATCATGTATATGTTATAGAATACCAGCATTTGTTAATAAACTTTCGAACAAGTAAAATGCCTTTTTTAAATGTTAATCCTTCAGCATAAATAGGCCTAAATTATGATTAGTATATAAGAACAACCTAATCGTACCTTGAAAGTCATCAAAAAGAGATTCAAAGTGTACTCTTCTTGCAGCTTCCTTTTCTTCTTTTTCTTTATCACTATTGTCAGCTCTCTCCTTGGCTTCCCGTAAAATCTTCAAATAGAGAAGCACAAAATGAAATACAACGTTATTTATCAAATTTTTTTTTTTTTTTTTTTTTTTTTTTAAAAAAGAGGTTGGCGGACCTCTTTTTGCCTTACTTTGCCCCGTCCACATAGACTATTGATCTGTGCGTGGATCGTATTAGACAAAGTAAGGGGGTGAGCCACTACAGTACAAGGTGAAAGGTACTGATAAAAGTTCACTGGCAGAACGCGGATTCGAACCCACGACATCACTGCCATGGTTCCGAAGTCCGGCGCGCTAACCACTACGCCACCGACTCACCCAATATAATTAGTTACACTACACACGTAAAACTATTCGGAATAGGCCCTATTGGTTGATAATAAAAAGAATATCTTTTTACTTTTATTATTAGTTTAATCAAGAACGCTGAACAGCATTTTGGTTGCAAGAACACCGTAAGGCAGTAAAAAAGTATTAAAGAGCGAAAACTTCAAAATAAAAAAATTAAAAGTTAATATATAAAGTAACAATTCTTATACAAAGATTCTTATATCAATAAAACAATCCATTAATACTTCCAAATGAAAGGCATTGTTTATGTAGATTTAAGGTGCAGGCAGATTTTATTTTTTATGCACATTCAGACTTTTATTTTGTCTACCACCAAAACAGATATTTATAATTTAGGGCCGTCCATAAATTACGTCATCGCTTTTTGGCCATTTTTGGGCCCCCCTCCCTAAAATCATACTACCATCATAATTTGTCTGACCCCCCCCCCCCCCCCATCGGAAAACTGACATCATTTTTAACAAACCTCCATTTAAAGTAAAAATAATGCTTTTTAAATCCTACATGATATACTCAAAAAATTGACCAATCAAATCTGAATTTACCTTCAGAAATAAAGCCAAAATGACTTTCTAAATAGAAAAATAAACTATAAAACAACGCCTTAAAATAGTCTAATGTATTTTATAGATAATTATTTTATAATAGTTGAGTTGTGTTAGAATTTATCAATGTTTTACTGTTAAAATTTGATATAAAACATCATATTTAAAGTGACGTCATCTCAAAGCCGACCCTCCCCCTTGCCCATCACCTTACCGTCATTTTCAATCTGCACCCTCCCCCCCTATTTTCAGATGACGTAATTTATGGACGACCCCTTATGAATAATTTTTTCATACTTGTGACAAGATTGGTTTGTCCTGGTCCTGAAACAGCATTGCTCGCTTCTTCTTCAGGCCTGGGTCTCCCTCTTGTAAAACTTCCATCGTCTTCTTGCCGATGGTCTCGAGGGTGTCTAGACCTCGGTTGATCACAGAACTTCCGAGTGAACTGACCCCAGACATGAGTGAACCAAGACCTCCATATCCTGGGTCCGCTTGGTCATCGTTTTTCGTTGGTTCTTTTTAAAAAAAATAAAAAAAATCCTGCTTTATTTAAATTTGTATATCTAAAATGTTAAAAAGTTGTGTTTTACAAAGTAAAAAAACTAAGTTTACCTGCAACAAAAGTTAAAACATGAATAAAAAGACTACTTATCGCTGTAGTAATAATCTGTCTCTGTGTAATAACTCTATACTAGAAATCGCCTAGTACTCGAAATTCGAAGTAAATTTCAGTTGATCTAGACCCAATTAGTTGAAAAATTCGTTATAACTGAAACATGTGTTTTTAATGATATCAGCTCTTTTCATATTTCTCAATTGTCTTTCTGGGCGGTGGACGGATATATATGTCCACCTAAGATTTTTTGTGGGCTTAAGATGGATATATCCATCTCCTCAAAATTTACTTTCCTTATAACATGTGTAAAAAAATTATTACAGCACAAAATTTTTTTTAAAATAACATATGAATTATATTGAATGAAATAATAACATAACATTACACCATTACGCACCAGCCCACCATTTAATTCAGCCCTGGAGGGGTTAATATAGAGATACCAAGAATTGAGTCCTAACTATTTATTTCATTCAACATCATGTCTTCTTATCACTAACCTAGGGTTTCAGTTCAAGATATTTGTCCCTGGAATAGCATATGAACCATACACCACTAGCACATTTGTCATCTTCTTTTGTTAATTTTAAATACTTCCACTATAAATTTTTGTACTCACCGCTAGCAGTAACTTGCTGGCTAGCTAGTGTCTCCGGGGCCGGGGCTCCGACGGTAGTTTCGAGCACGGTGGACAGGCCGGCAGTCACATGACTGGAGAACGTGGTCACCGTGCCGGTGGCGGTGGACAGTAACGAGCTAACGCCCCATCCTCCCCACCCACCCCAGCCTGGCTCCTGAGGCAAAACAGCTGTAATGGATTTTGAAGCGACCACAATCTAATTGTTAGTTCAATTTTAATTGATACATACATACACATCCCGCGTCATCCTGATTGACCACTAGACATAGGACCAGTCAAATTAGTTATTCCTTCTTGGCAGTTTTGGGCACACCTTCTTGATGTTTGTCCATGGTAGAGATGTTCAAGGATGGGGGAGGGTTGGTTGTCACCGTGACAGGACGAGAGTCACTTTAGGTAAGGTTGGATTTGGTAGAAACATTTGTCCACAAGATATTTTGAGCTCTTGTTTAAACTTTTTTATATTGTTAATCTGGGCTATTTTGAGAGGAAGTTGTTTAAGTAGCTTGAGACCTATGTCATCTGGCGTTTTTTCAAAAACCTTTAGATTATAATAAACGGAAGGATTAAAATTATGGTTTTTCGTGTTATAAAAAAGCTGATGAGCTGTGATTTGTTTGTGTTCTTTAACATAGACAATTGTTTCAAACATATAAATGCTAGGTACAGTTAAAATTTGCGATTCTTTAAAATGCTCAAAACATGAGTCTCTAGGTCTCTTTCAACATACATCTAATTGTTTTTTTTTTTTTTTTTTTTTTTTTTTTTTTTTTTTTTTTTGTAAGACAAAGATTCTATTTAAAGTACTAAAACTAGAGGAACCCCATAGAATTATTGAATACTTAACCAGACTCTCGATCAAGCCAAAGTACACAAATTTAGATGGTGATATATTATTCAATGAGGATATATTTTTCAAGACAAAAATATTTGTAGCCTGAAAAATGTATTGATTCCACCTGAGACCACCTTCCAAACTCACTCGGAAATCATCAACATACTGTGCTTCTATAATCGTTTCTTCAAGTGCGACTGACGGAAGAATTGTTCCTTTACCCAACAGATAGCTTTGTTTCAGATCTGCCATGAACTGTATAAATTGTGTTTTTTTGGGATTTATGTGAAGGTTAATATCTAAGAAGTACTGTGAAAGAATGTTCAAATTGAAGAATGTTTTCTGTTCTAGGACATTGAGATTTCTATGGGAAGTTAAAATACCCTCATCACAGCATACTTAGCAAATTTCCAATGGCAATCTTAACATGCCTGTACCAAATTTCATGATGATCAGGAAATGTTTGCTTAAGCTAATGTTAAATTAAGCTATAAGCTTATGTTAAATTTTTGTAGTAAATCGTTATTTGCCCGGTTTTAAATGTGTTTCCAATAAAAAACCACTAAATATCCATAAAAAGCCAAAAATTGTTATATAAAATTATTTAATCGCAGAGGTGGCACTAAACTATACAGGGTGGAATGAAGTTAGTGTTTAATATTTCAAGGGAAGAAAATAGACTCAAAATGTCATAAAACTGTATATTTAAAATTTGTTTATTTAAACAATTGTGGCCAATAGAGGTATTTTCCCATATTTTTCCAAATTCGGTACTTTTATTGGAAAATCTCAATTTTCACAGAAAACCGTACCTTGTGTTGAGAATCTAATATCATTTTTATCTACATAAAATTTTCAATAAGAATAACAAGATAAATCATGAGTTTAACTCAGTTATTTATTTGTAATTTTTGTTGGAAGGTAACAAAATAATATTTTATAAAATTCTTTATCATCTAAAACATTCAATAAACTGTATCGATTTTGTCATAGAAGATGTCAAATATTGTTAAGAACTTCGGTATTTTATATGCTTCAAAATGATGTATCACACATTAAGGTTTGATCATAATGTAGATGAAATAATCAAACTTATACTAATTAAAACCAAATTAATCCAAATGTTTAGTAATTTGTTACATTTAATAAATCACAATTTTATCAACAATGAATATTTACTTTTAATATTGTAAGTACATTTTTATATTCTCCATAAAATTGTCTATAAATAAATCAATAAGGATCAAGTTTAGAATGCAGAACTTAGAGGTAAGGAGAAGAATTTCCATAGTTTGAATCTTGAAGTACCGTTTTTATGCTTTTATGCTTTTATTTTGATTGGTATTTTGATATTTATGGCTTATAAAGTGTAATAAATGCCCATTCATGAAGTTAAACATTCTATAACTTTTGGATTACAACAAGTAGGCCTTCTTACATTATCCTAGTGTATGTACTGCCTCAATTATTGCAATAAAAATAAAAAATTTCCTTGAGACATCATAAACTACTGACTTTTGAAAATTCACATTTTGTCATACTTCGACCAATGTACATACAAACTAAAAGGCTGATAAAGGGCCCAAAATGTTGTTATTTTGTTAAAATAATTTTACAAATACTAATGTTTGATTCATTGCTCTTAGGTAGACTTTTGATTAATTCTTAAAATACTTTACATAAGCCTAATAAAAATCCCAAAATCTCGAATTAGGGGTTTTTAATTTTGAGAATTCTCCTCCTTAGTCATCGTCAAGTCGTAGTCCAGCCTTTTGAACTCAATCATTATTTATTTGTCTATAGAAAATTTTGTGGAGAATACAAAAATGTATTTAAATTCTTAAATTACTTATTGTTGATAAAATTGTGTTTTATCAATAAATGTAACAAATTACAAAAAAACTGGATTAAGCTTGTTTTAATTAGTAGTACCAGGGGTCCGAGCTTAAGCTCGTTTAATTATTACTTTCGTTCTCACACAAAGCTCGTTCGCCCCGCTCAATCGCCCTCTTCCATTTTGAAGACGAGCTCGTTCGCTTCCCTCACTCGCCAGGCCGAAGGGTGCTGCACTTTGGTATAATTTTCCTTTAAAGATATAACACATTGGCTTATATCTACAGTTATCAGCTGATTTTTGTTCAATTAATAAACTCTCCATAAGGATAACATGGAAACTTTAAAGGGCTCTAGCGCGAAAAACCAGCTCAAATCGATTTCTGGTGGCCAAAACCCACATATTCTATCAAAAAATCAAAAATCCTTGGAGCGAAAAAAAAACTTTGCCCGTACAAACAGAGCTTGTTTTAGAGTATAAAATAAGTTTGATTATTTCACCTACATTATGATCAAACCTTAATGTGTGATACATCATTTTGAAGCCTATAAAATAGCTAAGTTTTTAACAATATTTGACACCTTCTATGACGAAATCGATACAGTTTATTGAATGTTTTAGAAGATTAAGAATTTTATACAAAAATATTTTGTTATCTTCCAACGAAAATTACAAATAAATAACTGAGTTAAACTCATGATTTATCTTGTTATTCTTATTGACAATTTTATGTAGAATCCAAAAATGTTATTAGATTCTGAACACAAGGTCCTGTTTTCTGAGAAAATTAAGATTTTCCAATAAAAGTACCAAATTTTGAAAAATATGGGAAAATACCTCTATTGACCACAATTTATTGTTTGAATAAAAAAAATTTAAATACACAGTTTTATCACGTATGTGTCTATTTTGTTCCTTTAAAATATTAAACACTAACTTCATTCCACCCTGTATAAAGTGTAGCTCCAATTAAACATGACGGTAATATCTTTATCCCAAAGGAAATTCACTAATATCTTGGTAACCAGTGGACTTAGAGCAATGATTCGAGATACCAAATTGTTTTTTTGTTTTTTTTGAGCTGAATTTAATGGTGGAAGCAAAAAGTTAATCAAATACAAATATCTTTGTTAAAAATGGCAAAAGCCCACTTTAGGGAGATAAAATCCCCCTTTCCCTACTGAAGTTGGGCTGATCTTATTGGTTCACCAACTCATCCAACTTTACATGCCTGTACCAAATTTCATGACGATCAGACAATTTTTGCTTCAGTTTTTGTGTAAACAAACACTAAAAATTGAAAATTCAATTTCCCTTATGAGCCCATGTTACATTTTTTAGTAAATCGTTATTTGTGCAGTTTTAAATGTGTTTCCGATTAAAAAACCACTACGTATTCAGAAAGTACACATAAAAAGCTACAAATTGATATATAAAATTATGTAATCACAGAGGTGGCCCTAAACTGTAAAAAGTGTAGCTCCCATGAAAACTACGGTAATAGCTTTATTCCAAAGGAAATTCGTTAATTGAAGTGTTGTCTGCAAAAACTGAAAGAAGGTACCAGGCAAGCAGTTAGAAATGTCATTAATGTAAAGCAGAAAGAGGACTGGTCCTTATATGGATCCTTGCGGAACACCGAATGAAGCTACTTTTGGATTTGAGTAAGAAATTTTCCTAATGCCTTTTTTATCGATGAAATCTAGTTTGGTTTTATGGAATTTGTTTCTAATATATGAACTAATCCAGCCAAGTGCTGTCCCTCTGATGCCTATTACTGCTAGTTTTTCAGAAGGGTGCGAGACCCAATCGAATGCCTAGGACAGGTCGATGAAACAGCCCATGGCCGTCTCACCTCCATCTAAGGTGTCAATGCATGAATCTACAAATTTGACCAATGCGAGTTTGGTGGATTGTGCTTCTGGTAACCAAATTGATTTTAAAAAAGAATTGAATGGGCACTGAAATAGTTGACCAGTGAGTCAAACGACTCTCTCCAAGATTTTTTATATTGATGGAAGGAGAGAGAGAGGACTTAAGGGAATATGGATCTTCTTTTTTAAAAATCGGTTTGATCAGAGCCATTTTTGTTTCCTCAGGAAATTCTCCCTTTTCTATGGAATTATTTATCAATATGAGTAAAGGATCTAGCAACTCAGGATAATATTTTTTACTATTTCCATTGAGATATCGTCATAGCCAGTAGACTTTTTATTTGGTGGTGAAGTTATTACTTTAACTAGTGCTTTTTTATCTATTGTTGGAAATCTATTAAGTTCAAATGCTGTTTGATTCATACTGTCCAAAGAGGAACAACTTCTATCCGTGGAGGATTTACAATGTGAGAGTTCTAAGAAATAATAATTAAAAATATTACTAACAGTGTCAGGATTACTTACAACTACGTTAGGCCTATCTTCTTTAAGAGTAATATTTTGTTCCACTCTTGGGGTTTTATGTCTTACAGAGTTAACATACTGCCACGAAACTTTATTCAGGTTATTTGAAGTGCTTATTTTATCCGTAACAAAATGATTTTGCTGCTGTAATAGCCTCCCTATATATTTTTTTTCTTCTGGTTGTAATATTGTTTGATAGTGCTATCCCTTGTGCTCCCAAGGAGAGTGAATGTCCAACAACTCTATTTTCATTAATCATATTTCCATCGATTAGCCACCTAATATTTTTAGATTGTGTTTTTTTTTTTTTTTTTTACTTTTCGTAGTGGACAAGCTATAAGTGATAGGAAAAAGTTTTTACCAATTCCTCATATTGACAATTTACTGACGGAGCATTGTAACCTTCCTCCAATCCTCTCTGTTTAACCTAAACCTAAGTTCCTTAATGCTATTCTTGGAATTGCATTATAATTTTATGAAATTATTTGCAGAATGAATCTCACTCTCTCCTTCAAGATGTATCAAATTAAGAATAAACTACCTCTTGGAAACAACTTGGGCAAAATTAGATTATTTATTCATAAAACTTAAAATTTCAAAATGTTGAACCACAGACAAGCTACAATTTATTTACGTTTCATTATTTTGTGGTTGAACTTATTCTTTTATTGACACTTATTCAAATTCCTTTAAACATCATTTATGCTCCTCACATAAAATTCTAAAAACTTAAAATAATGGTTTAATTGATGCAAGATTTTTCTGCCCATAACCTTAAGGTGAAAAAAAGTCCTTAATGTAAGTATAGGGCAAGATGTTCATCAAATTAAAGGTCTGTACAAATAGAGAACAATGCTGTAAGTTTGACCTTAAAAGGAAAACCGAGTAAAATTGGCAGGTTAAAATCATGTGGCCGAAAACAAAAAATGCAGATATTGTAGACTCGACCTTATTTGGTCGGATTTGTGGCAAACTGCTAAGAATGCAAAGCCCTTTTAAATTATGTATCATATGACGTAGGCCAATGCAGTTTCCTTGACAACTTCCATAATTGACGTCTCGTGAAGCACTTTGTTGAAGAACTTTGTTGGCCTAAGTTATAAGATACATAATTTTAAAAAGTTCTGCATTCTGAGAAATTTGCCATAAACCCTACCTAAAAAGGTCGAGTGTATTGTGAGTTATTGCATTTTTTGTTTTCGGCAATTTGATTTTAATGCAAAGTTTGATCGTCTGCCATTTTTTGACTCGGTCGTCCTTTCAAGGTCGGGTTTGCGGCATTTTTCTCTGTTACAAAGACCTATATTTTATTCTTATAATTATCTTGCCCTTTACTTACAGATTTTCATCTGTATCCATGTGGACCATCGTCCCTTGGAGGTCCAAGGGCGATAAGTACTTTGGGAAGTAAACTTTGAGACTCAAAATCAGTTTGCAAAGTTTCAAAGTTTCAGTTTTGTTAATTAAATCATTTTAAAGATATTATATTGTTTCCAGACTTTTTCTCCATTCTGTATAAGCATGTAACTCGGTATAATGTTTTTTTTAACAATATAAAGCATTTTTTTTAAAAGGCTACCCCGTACCAATTTTTAATATCCTCTCATTTCTTTATCAAATAAAATGGTTACTGGCTAAAGTTGTTTAGTAAAAGATAAATAGTAGATGAAATGACAAAAGACTACTTATTAACCAAAACCTAACACTATAAATCAGCAAAAGGCAAGTGTTTACGAGTAACAGCCAAAGATATAAAAAACACACTACTGTATTTAGGCTATTATAAACATACATTTTTCTAAGAGAGACTTTAAAACTTTGCAAGATCATAATGAAAATATGCTTTATCATTTCCTTGTAGGTCCTACATGTACATTAAACATACTTACTTGGTCTGTTTTTGACGGTTTGAACTCAACTTGATCCAATTCAAAAATTTGTTCTTGCGGGCATTTTATGCTGCCATCACCACTTTTAGCTAATGAAACTGGAATTTCAAATCCATCCTCTTCCTCCAGTTCCCAGCCATCTCCTGATTCAAAGTTGCGATCCTCAACATTAGGTTTCTCAGTGTTTAGCACAATCTCAGCGTCCTTTGAGTTTCTGCTTTCTGTAGGCTCTGGATGTTTATCAGCTTTTGTAAGCTCATTTCTTGCAGAACTCACTTCAAAAGTACTTTTTTCAATAGTAGCTGGGTCCTTTACTACTTCTGAAGTTAATTTTGTTCCAAGTTTCATTGTTTTTGTTTTCTTTTCTGTATTTTTCTTTTCATTTTCTGTTTCAGAATATGAATGGTTCTCATTAATTCGAGTAATAGTTTCATTTGCTGACAATTTGGTTCCTAGTTTATTAACTGAATAGTTTATTAACTGAAGTTTTAATTTTCATATTTTTTGCCCTGGTAGTATCGAATCCTGTTGATTTATTTTCATTCTCTGAAGATGCCTCATTCCTTTTTAAAATCCTTTGCTATCACTCGTTACAGGTTCATCAAAATTGACTTGTTCCAACTTATCTGAAATCTGTTCAGCAGTTAACTCTAAGGAATAATCTTTTTTCTGATCATTCTCAGAGTGCTTGGATTTTTTACATTATCTTTAATATCATCTTTATTTTCAAGCGTGTTAGGCCTATCAAGATCAATGTCTTCATCAGCACTCTCAAAATCTTCTTCGCTTTCTGAGGAGTTCATACTAAAAAAAGTGATTTAAATACAGAATAAGACCCAATTCGTTTTCTTAAATACAATCATGTATGTGGAATAGAAAACTTAACTTACTTCTGTTATCATTACAACCACTACGAATCTATACTTATTTAATACGCTAAGGGTTTTTTTGTGTTGAGGACTCCTCCTACAATTTTCAACCGATATTCAAGTTTTTGGTGTTGTTGGATAGGGCTTGGTCTGTAGTTGTTTCCGCCAAAAATTGATGAAAATTGGACATAAAATAAGGGCGCTATCCACAGATTAAATTTGAAATTTTCCCACTAGAATAACATTGGGTTTGGGTTGAACATTTTAAACATCTGTTAATGTACAGCTGTAAATAACTGTAGTTTTTGTGATTACTGATATTCACAATATTGGATTGGTCGGATGTCGTTGATTTAGAACTAATGTATTGTTTCAAAATAAATTGCTCGATTTCGAGCGAGAAGTAGACTAGTAAATTAATTAATAGCGTAAGACCATAAATTTAGTATTTATTTCTAGTACCAGTACTATTTCAAGGGTGACCTCTATTTCAGAAGTTAAAAATAAACTTACTATTCCTAGTCTCTCCATTAAAAATGTCTTTTAGTTGTTATAAATAATTTTTGAACTTTTTTCCCAGGGACAAATTTGATCATACAGTAGACTCCCTCTTAACCGGCCATCTCGGGACCAGGCCTCGGCCGGATAATGATTTGGCGGTTAAACCGATGTACATTTAAAAATTCCAACCTACAATTTCATATGGTCTAAATGCAATTATGGCTTGAAAAAACCAACTATAAATATATTACTCTATATAATTTATAGCTAACATCCGACACCGATGAAATCAGTGACCAACAAAACTAATAATTCGTTTCCTATATTATCTATATAGGGTGGCGAGAGGTATGCGTAAGCCCCTCAGGGGGATCGGGGGTCGGCTCTCATTAGAGGGGCGGCGGACCTTTCCCCAAGACCGCTGTGAGTCAGTTGCTTCGGGCAACTGCACTGTGATGGGTATCACAGCCTGCACGGGGTGCCACTGCCCTAGCTAAAGGCGGCGGATCTAGACTTGGCGGTTGATAAACAGCCCCAGAGTCGGGGGTATGGACCTGGGGCGGAGGTGAAGATCATCGGAACGGCTCAGAGTCCACTTCAGCAGCAGGCGGAGCGAGAGGGTCGCGGTACGGCTGCTTCACTGCCAACCCAGATCTGGTATGTGTGCAGCGGTTCTGGGGATCTACTGACGGGCGGAGTGCAAGGAACGGCCGGCATACTGCTAACTTTGTTGTTTCAGACAACATGGCAGAACAGGAACAATTGGAGACTATCCCAGGTGGGTCAACGCCTCGGCGTGAATCCCACCCCTCCCTTGTGGAGGGCATGCCCGTGGATTCTGGGGAGGGCAACTCTTCTGCTGATGGTGTCATGAGACATTTTGGGGGGGAGCATGTGGCTGAGAGAACGGAGGCTTCGGCCGGGAGTTCCCTCGCTGCGATCGCTCCTCCAAGTCACAGCTCTCTCGATGTGCTTGAGTGGGCACACCAGTCCGTCCCGGTCGGTGCATCCCCCTCGAGTTTCAGCATCGACAACCGTAACCTGGTTCTCCGAACTGAGGAGGCGGCAACGCATGACCTCGGTATGGAGATCCAGGACACTAATACATCTGTTGCAGAGACCGATGAAACACGAGACTCCACCCGGCCGAAACTGCGAAAAAGTGAAGCTTTCAAGCTGATGAAGGCCAGGAAGGAGGCAGACGGCACCTGGTTGCCAATTGACGAGTGGCGGAGGTCGAAAGGCCTTTCGAAACCTCCCAAGAAGCGCTCGAAAGGTAAACGAAAGAGGAACGAGGAGACTCCAAGCCCTGCACAAGACCAGCAGGGCTCTGGGATCTCTCCCCTTCGAAGAGATGCTAACTTGGTTGTTTCAGAACAGCAGAGGCAGCAGCAGGATCGACAGACCCCGAAGCGTCCCAGGAGATGGGATGTGAGGCCGGGGGAGTCAGGAACTGCAGCCACTGCGGACAACCAGTTGTCATTCAAGGACCAGCTCACCAGCTGGAAGATGGCAATTGCTCCCATTGATTATCCTGATTCCAGGTTCACTGAGGGGCAGTTGAGGACTTTGCAGGAGAAGCTGTTCGAGAAGGTGATCACAGCCACCACTCCGCAGCAGATCCTGAGGACGTATCTGGAGAAGGGTGCTCTTGTTATCACTTGTGGTAGCGAGGTCACCCGGGCCTGGCTTCTCGAAGTGGTTCCTGGTGGGTCCGGTCGGGGAGGGGGGCCTGGTGTCATTGTGGGGGATTACAAGGATCTCCTACGTGTCACTAAGGTTCTCCTTCGGACCGATTGGATTCTGGCCAAGAAGGACCCAAAAGAAATTCTTGACTGTGTTTGCAGGCAAAACCCCGGTGTCTCGACGGTGGATTGGCGAGTCATCAGCTGCAAGAGAGAGGAGGAGGGCCAGACTCTCGTGCTTGCGGTCGATGGTGGCTCGGCCAAGAAGCTGAAGGACCAGGACTGGAGGATTTTCCTGGGTCTGAATAGGGTGCAGCTCAGGGTTCTCTCTGGGGCTCCCCTTGATGATCCGGGTCCTCCAAGCCAACATCCAGCACAGTAAGGCCGCAACGGCGGTACTGTGTGAGACCATCTCCAGTGGGATGGTCGACTTTGCACTGATCCAGGAACCCTGGATCAGGAACAACATGATTTCAGGATTGGGGGCTTCTATGGGGCGGACCATTTCTGGTCATGTCAATAACCCCAGAACCTGCATTTGGTCCTGTAATGGGATCAAATGTGTGCCGGTTCTGGAATTCTGTTCCAGGGACGTCACCGTGGTCAGGACCACGTGCCAGTCGACCGGAAGACATCTGCTGTTGGCATCGGTCTACATGCCGATGGACATCACGCAACCCCCGCAGGAGGAAGTCCGGAGGCTGGTCGAGTATGCGACCGGTTCTGGCACCGACCTCTTGCTGGGGTGCGACACCAACTCCCACAACACGGCATGGGGCTGCAGGAGGAATGATAATAAAGGTAACATTTTGTTAGATTATCTCGTCTCTAGTGGACTCATGATAGCCAATGTGGGGTCAGAACCGACTTTTGTCAGTCGAGCCGGACAATCGGTCATCGATATCACATTGTACACAGAGGGGATGAGGACTGAGATTGCTGACTGGCATGTGTCTCAGGAGCCATCCCTCTCTGACCACAGACATATAAAATTCCTTATAGGCAACTTTTCACCTGAAAAGAACACGTTCAGAAATCCCAAAAGGACGGACTGGGCGAAATTTAAGACTGTTCTGCAGGATAGAATAGAGGGGAGTGGCCCTCTGTACTCCTGCGTCAGAGACACAAATCAGCTAGACTTGGCCGCTGATTGCCTGGGTGGGGACATCGTGTCCTCATTTGAGGACTGCTGTCCACTGTCAGCGGGACGTCAGGGTAAGTCTGGGTGGTGGAACTCAGAACTTGGCAGCCTAAGGAAAAGGGTAAGGGCTCTATTCAGAAGGGCTAAGCTAAGTAAATGCTGGGACGCCTATCACAGATTGCTAACTCAGTACAACCTTGCAGTCAGGAGGGCCAAGAGGCTCTCTTGGAGAAGCTTCTGCAGCGATCTTGAAGGTGTCTGCGAGACATCTAGGATATACAAGATCCTATCGAAAGATAAGTCATCTTGTCTTGGCTCCCTCGAGGGGCCTGATGGGATCATGGTCCATAATCCCAGGGACGTGCTTGAGATCATGGCAAGCACACATTTTCCGGGGAGTATAATCACTCAGTCGACCGATGAGGTGAGTATGGGTGCACGGCGGGCTAACTTCACTCGATGGAGGGTGGCGGGCCGCATTGCAACTCACAGCCGGATTCGCTGGGCAGTCAATTCCCTCAGTCCCTTCAAGTCACCGGGACCTGACCAGGTGAGGCCCGTTTGTCTTCAGAAGGGAATAGAGATCCTTCTTCCAGTTCTGACGGCATTGTTCAGGGCAAGCTTGGCCCTCGGACACATTCCAGAAGCCTGGAGCAGCTCTCGGATAGTCTTCATTCCAAAACCTGGTAAGGCTAGGTACACGGATCCGAAGGCGTTCCGCCCAATCTCATTGTCTTCTTTTCTCCTGAAGACTCTGGAGAAGCTGGTGTCAAGGTATGTGGGGGATACCGCTCTCAAGGCCAACCCTCTCCATGAACACCAACATGCCTATTTACCAGGAAGATCATGCGAGTCTGCTCTGCATCAGCTGGTAAGTAGGATTGAAAAGTCGATAGAGTGCAAGGAGGTTGCACTTGGGGCCTTCCTTGATATTCAAGGCGCTTTCGATAACACTGAGACTCAGGCTGTCATTAACGCAGTCACAGCTCATGGTTTTCACGAGGTAACAAGGGGATGGATGGAAGCCCTCTTGAGAAAAAGGAACGTAATACTATCACTTCATAACGAGGAGATAGCGGTAAGAACGACTCGAGGCTGTCCCCAGGGTGGGGTCCTGTCCCCTCTTCTCTGGAACCTCGTGGTAGACGAACTCATCAGAACTCTCAATGGCAGTGGCGTGTACGCACAGGGATATGCTGATGACATAGTGGTTCTGGTGTCAGGTAAGTTCAACGACACGGGGATCTCATGAATGGGGCCCTGAGGACTGTTGGACGCTGGTGCGAAGAGGTAGGTCTCTCAATCAATCCCTCAAAGATTGTGATGGTTCCCTTCACGAGAAGGAGGAACCTCAGAGGGATTGGCCCCTTAGTCCTGCAAGGAACAAATGTGGAATTGCAGAAACAGGTGAAGTATCTGGGGGTCACTCTGGACCAGACGCTTCATTGGGGACCACAACTCCAAAAGATAATAGACCGAGGTAAGTGGTCACTCATTACATGCAGGCGACTGGTGGGGGGGACTTGGGGAATTAAGCCAAAGCTTATGCACTGGCTTTATGTCTCTGTAGTCCGACCTGCCATCACCTATGGCTCGCTTGTGTGGTGGCCTAAGATGGACTCGGGATCGGCGGTGAGGGGATTGGCGGGAGTTCAAAGACTCGCCTGTCTTCTCATCACAGGAGCCCTGAGTTCCAGTCCGGGGGCTTCACTAGACTGTCTTCTCAACTTGCTGCCGATTGATCTTTTCGTCAAGACCATGGCAAGGAAAGCTGCTCACCGACTCAAATGTGAAAATCTTTGGATGGACACTGGAGAACACCGGGGTCACTCTCGGATCATTCTGTCGGTTCAGGGGGGCGGGCTAGACATGCCCTCTGACCACATGTCAGTCAAATACACCTTCGGTAAGTCTTTCAGAGTCCTCCTACCAGCAAGAGAGGACTGGCTATCCGGGGGAAACCCTCTTCAACCCGCGGACCTGGAATGGTTCACTGACGGGTCCAAGGTAAGAGGAGGAACAGGAGCCGGAGTACATGGGGTGCAAGCGGGGGTAGGCATTAATATTCCTATGGGGATGCACCCAACGGTGTTCCAGGCGGAGGTTGTCGCAATAATGGAGTGCGCCAGATTGAACCTGGTGCAAGGCATCAGGGGCAGGAGCATCTCCATTTTTTCAGATAGCCAGGCAGCTCTAAGGGCTCTGGACTCTTATGAGTTCAGGTCAAAGATCGTCTGGGACTGCTTCACCATGGTGTCTGCGTTGGGCAGATGCAACAGCGTGACGCTTTGTTGGGTCCCTGGTCACACGGGGATCCCCGGGAATGAGGCTGCGGACGCCCTGGCCAACGTAGCTTCGTCCTCAGCATTCACTGGCCCAGAGCCGTTCTGTGCTGTCTCTCGTAAGTATGCGTGTCAAGCGGTCACGTCATGGGTGAGGGAGGAGCATCGTAAGGTCTGGTCTAGAATACCACAACTGAGGGTAAGTAAGCTAACGCTTCACTCTCCATCTCAGAAAATTGCCTCTAATATTCTGCAGCTAGAAAGGAGGCAAATAAGGCAAGTAACAGGGCTCTTAACAGGACATTGTTCTTTGAGGAAGCACCTGAAGCGCATGGGTCTCTTCAATGGGGATCCGGTATGTAGGAAGTGTGGGTAGTCAGAAGAGACTGCAGATCACTTGCTGTTCGACTGCATGGAGCTGGAAGAGGCTAGAGAGAGGGCCCTCGGAGGACTGCGGAGGGGCTCTTTCCTTCCTCAAGAGGAGCTAGTCTGCAGGTTGCAGAAGTTCATCGGGTTCCTAGACTTGGATGAGCTCTGAAACACATATGTTTTTGTGCCAGGGTAGGCCGGTTAAAACGGAGACCGGTTAAAAGGTGGCCGGTTAAGAGGGAGTCTACTGTAAGTACAATAAATAACCCAAAGATAACTTTCAGAATTCTAGACATCATCTGAGTCAAGTAGAAAAATCTCTGCAATACAGGTCGCAGGCTGTATATAACAAAATTCTAAACTTTCTTAAAGAAATTATATAATAACATGTATTCAAAGAAAAGTTAGACAAGTTTATTTTGAAAAAAAAAAACTTATTGACAATGTCATTTGTTTTGCTAGAAAAAACGTCTTATGGACAATAGAGTGATTTTGAAGTTTATTCAAGCTGCTTTCAAAATCAACACAGGAATGATCATTTTCTGCAAAGAGGCTCAGAAAAAGTTCGTCAAATGAACTGCAGTTGCTTCTTAAAAGTAACATTGTAGCACAAACTCAAAACACATCAGGGATACTCAAACCGTTACCCTATAAAACCCAGTTACCGCAATCTGATCATGCTGATTGCTAAGTCATAAAAATAGACCTTGTAAATTGGGGGAATGTTTACCGCTGGTCAGGGGCGCTCTTTACCGCTGATCACAGGCGCTATTCACGCGTATTGGGGGTGCTCTTTACAGTCAATCAGGGGTGCTATATGCCACGGGTTGGGGGCGTCGGGGCGTGATTTAACTCTGATGAAGGGTGCTCTTTACCGTATATTATAGGGCGATGTTTACCGCCCAGTCGGGGGTTAGCTCCTCTTAGGAGTCTAGCTCCGCAGGTTTCCGCTAAGGGCCCTCTCCCTAGCCTCTTCCAACTCTGTGCAGTCAAACAGCAGTTTTTTCCTACTGTTATCCTCCTCCAACGTTATTATTGATGGTTGACATTTCGATTTTGCACGATGAAAACAATCAAATCAACAACGATATTGAGGTATGGAATGCATTACGATAATAATCTAACCGTAAACCTCCGTCACTTTTATGGACAGCGATGTTTAAAACAAAATCAATGGTTTATGGAAACATTTAAAACACATATTTCCTCAATATAATTCTCTCTAAAGGGACACTCTCTAAGTCCCAGGCCCAGATTATATACTAGGCCAACCTAGGCCATAGCCTAGGGTGTAAGCCAGGGGGGGGGGGGCGCGTCAAACGGGCCTTTTTTATACTACCACCTTTTTATACTACCTTTTTTTAGTAAAAAAATTCAACCACAAATATAGCCTAATTAATTGTTTTTTCACAATTTTTTTTATTAAATTCTTTAATAACAAGAGTAAATAGAATATTCGGCAAAAGAGACAGAAAAAAGATCTATTTAGGTGAACTAGGTGACCCCCTAAGGTGCTGGGACCCGGGGGCTCCTTCGTGGCGGGGACGAACGCCCCTGATTTGCAGTATAGAATTTCCCTGATTAACGGTCAAGAGCATTGCTAGTTGCAGGTTGCAGAAGTTACCCGATAAACTTATTAATAATTGCCCGAGCATATTTGGACCTTTTATGCTCTTAAACGCATACGGAGAGTGCAAAAAGCTCAAGTGGCTGACGTGCCTAGGGATCAGGCATACCCCACTGTTTGATGAAGTTATTACTTAGAATAATTTATATTAAGTCTGTTTATATTGGGTTTTTTATGGGTCAGTTTAAATCGTTTTTTGTATGAAGTCGCATGTGAAAGAAGTAAGTTATCCTAAATTAATTTTATTGTTATTGAATCAATATTTGTCATTCAATATTTACAATAATTTTTATTTGATTTTTTAATCTGATATTATACTAGTTGAATTGATAGTTTATACAATGGATTTATCGATTGTGGCAAAACTTCGTTATCCGACACCACCGTTATCATCGATGTGGAAATTTCGATATTGCGATTATATTGCCATTCTATCGATGATACATAATACGATTACAATTTTATCACCTGAGTTAGTTTTGATCTAATATACTGTAATTATAAATATCTTTTGAAAATAAAACAAATAGTTATATTGCAAACAAGAAACTGAAAATAACAAAAACAAGTAAAAATGTTAGCTAATCATTATCAAAGAACAGCACAAAATAAACTACCCAAGCTTATTGGATAGGTGTATCTTAATAATTGTGAGAAGTAGCAGACTTCGTCAGACCTAAAATGGCATCACACAAATGCTGCCAAATACGAATCCGAAAGGTCGGAAGGTATTTTTTTTAGGGAATAACTTATATGTTTTAAATTTTTCCAAATGCCATTAATTTTGTTGTTACAAACATCGCTGTCAACGACGGAGGTTTACGGTTACCGGTAGATGGTTAGTTTAGATTATTATTATGAGTATAGTATAAATCAATTACCATATGATGTGTA
The DNA here is from genome assembly GCA_030545055.2 of Neoaliturus tenellus. Lineage (NCBI taxonomy): Eukaryota > Metazoa > Arthropoda > Insecta > Hemiptera > Cicadellidae > Neoaliturus > Neoaliturus tenellus. The sequence continues at coordinate 120,502,049 of CM061531.1, forward strand.
TTACGTATATTTTAACCCTCCGAGCGTTATTCATAGATTTTTCGGCCCAGCTTTTCGGCCTCGGAGCGTTTGAGTCGATTTTTCAACTCTTCGAAAACGTGACGTAACATCATAGTGAATGACAGAAACGGACCTGTGAACGCTACCGTTGTTATCGGAAGGTTCTAAGCTATCCAAAAACACCCATTTCAAATGGCGGATCGTGATTGGTTGTTTGTAATATGCAATAAAACATCTGGGGAATAACTGCTAATTTTTTAAACAATGAAATACGTATTTTACCAATTGTTTTAAGGTTGTAAATGATTAAAATTGTTACTAATACTGTTAATTTACATTATTGGAATAAAGTAATATGTTTTATCGAATTTATAATCAAAAATATGAGTAGGAATTAGTATAATATTATTAGCTTGATTTTACATGTGTTCTTATGGGATAAGGGTAAGTATGGTACCATAGGACATAGGTATTTGGTTTTATTCAACATAAATTTTTTTTCAAATGCTTCTAGCCTATATTAATTATATATTTTCTTTAACTGCATGAAATTCTAAACACAATGTATATCTTGGAATTTTGATTACGTGTTTCTAAAATTATTTTTGGGGAGAGCAAAGTTACATAAAATATTTTTTTTTTAATTTTTAAACTAGGCTATAGCCTAATTTTGGTAACCATTAGTAAGGGTAATAATTTTTGTATTTTTAGATAGTCCATTTTATCTACTTTCATATTCGGCTGTATATACATTTATAGTGCTAGGTCATAAAATACATTTTTTATTAATTTTTATTTGAAAGTATGCAAAAACTTAAAAAAATGCGTAACGCTCCAGGGGTGCTATATTGAACGCTCGGAGGGTTAACTCAAACGATTACAACTATCAAATAATCGCAATATCAAAATTTCCACATCGATAATAACGGTGGAGTCGGATAACAAAGTTTCACCCTCGATTGTATTAGTTAGATCGATAGTTTTTATTCGATAGTTACACACAGGGCAATATTTGATAGTGGAATAGTTATACGGAAGTGTAGCCATGGCCCGTTCCGGAAATCTCCCAAAACCTTGTCGCTGTACCAAATTAATTAACAAATATCGCTGTACTAATAATTAGAAAATCAGCAAAATTGATATTGTGATAAGAAACAGATTAGAGCCTATCAATGGCAAACACAAGTCCTCTAGGCCTAATGCTTAAAAATATGCCAACTTTATGAAAACCAGAATAAATTGCATACCAGAATATATTGCACCAGGTTGTAATTGACTGATCGTTAAAAAAATATTAAAATAAAATATAAATAGGTAGGCGTAACAAATAAATTTTAACTTTGAACAAGAGAGCAACAAAATCTAGACACATTGGCCCAACTTACATCCTTTAGGACTGTCCTAATAGACTATGTAATTTCAAATTGAAGAATTTTTACCAACTAACTTAAATATATAAAAAATCTGTTATTAAAAAAGTCTCTACACTATTTAGGCCTAACCATGAAAATACACTGTCAGTGGTATTATCAATTATTATTGACACGTTACTACGTATTTATTTACATCACGTTATGTCAGCTGAATAAGTCAGCTGACTAAACTTTCAGTCCCCATGTCTGCTTTCAAGTAGTCAGCCAGTAGAGTGGCAAAAGTTTTTCTTATTATACTATTAACGACCAATCCAATGTACCCAGTTATATGAAGCCAAATTTGCCTTTTTTTACTGTATCCTTTATTTCATGATTCATTTACACTTCTAAAAAAATTCAAATAGACTCAATCTTTTTAAAATCATAATGTTATTAAACAAAATGGTTTATATTATTGAAAATGTTTTATGGTTGGTTGGCAACCACATTTTGAAATTATTTTGTTGTGATAGCATAATGAGTCGAGAGTTTACATGCGAGAAGCAGAAAATACCATCTGTGTATTATTAGACTGCCACTGATCAGAAAAGTGAGCTATGAAATATCATGAGAATAATGAAATTTGCCAAAGTGCATTTATTTAAACCTATATTGAGTTTTTACCAAGTATTCAGGGCCGGTCCTATGTTTTATGGCGCCCTAGACGAAAATGTCAATAGGCGCCCCCTCCCCTCCAACAGAATCACTTCTTTTGACCCTTATTACATACAAAGAACACAAAGTTTTTAAAAATATATACGTTATTTTTATCACCGTTTATTATCAGATAAAGCACTTCGTGAATAAACTATTCGTAATTTACTGTCAAACAAATGGTACATCAATTATATTTACCCATTACAAAGATACTAAGATCCATTTTGGATATTAAGAACAAAATCAGTGTCAGGTACGGGCGCTCTTTAACTTTTGTCGTTGACTCTCTTTACTGGCGATCGCGGGCGCTATTTACCCCCTGTTGTTGTGAGAGCACTACTTACCTCCATACTTATAGGAGCGCTCTTTAGTACCGCCGATCGAGGGTTCCTCTAACCGCTGATCAGGGGCCCTATTTACGCTTCTTGGGGACTCTTTACTGTCAATCAGGGGCGCTTTTTACGGCCTTTCGGGGGGCATTTTAACTCTGATCAAGGGCGCTATTTACCGTTTATCAGGGGGCCATTTCTGCTGCCAGTCGGGGAGGCTGTTTACCACCGGTGGGGGCTCAATTTAACTCTGATTAGGTTCCTATTTGGAACTATTGGCGGCACTGTTTAACGCCGGTTGGAAGCGATATTCAAGGATGATCAGTATTATGCCTATCGGAAGGGGGACTCTAATAATAGCCGATCAAGGGGCTGTAAACCATTTTTTGATGGCGTTCTATACTGGGGATTAGGAGCGCTCTTTGCCGTCAAGCAAGGGTGCTGTTTACTGCTGGCTGATAAGAGACACACTTTTCGGTAGGTCAGGGGCGCTTTTCTCCACCTCAATGGCACCCCTCGCGCCTTGGCGCATTAGGTCTAGTTCGCCTGTATGGTAGACCCAGCCCTGTAAGTTTTCAAATTATTTTACAAACTTTGGAAATAATTGTCATATGAAATCACTTTCTTGATTATGTTAGTTACGATATGTTTACTTTGTTGATTAATTTTGAACTTTACATTAGAAGAGATTTTATACCTACAAACAATATTCTAATGTTTGCATTTTTTTACTAGAAATTTAATTAGCCATGGGATAGAGAAAACCACGCCGGTAATGTTTAAATCACTAAATACTGTATATGGTACACATTAATTAATTGTTGCTTCATGAAAAGGCCATACTAGTTTTTCCTGCTAAAACAACTTTGTCCAGAGTACTGTGGGCTTGTATAATTTGTAATTAATGTCCAAAAGTTTCTTCAAACATAATTCTACAGGCATTATCAGATCTAAAGTGACCTTTTCTTACAAGCGTAAATTGCTGTCAAAGTCAAAATTTCTTTATTCACAATATACAAATGTACATAGAAATAGCGTCAAATGCAAAACATTAATTCTCTTAAAACTAAAATATATGCTGTAAAACCTACAATAAAAAATACAATTAAGAAAAAAATTGAATATTAGCATCGTTTGCTAACAATAAAAAATAAAAAATGTTTTTTGTCTAATTTAGTTTTAAAACAATCTTCAAACAAAAAAAATTAAAAAGACTTCAGTAATTCAATTCTGTAGGTGGTTAGGTAAAAGGCACAATCATAGTATTCGATTTATTTAGACCCTTCTCATAACAAAATTATTATTTCAATTAAACTAAGCAATTTAAACATTACAAATTCAGGCTGTTGTTGCAGTTCAAAGAATACAACTTTTTTTATTTACCGCTAAATATAAAAAATACCAGAACCAGTGAGGTATGCATCCCTCAACGACTGTGTGAGTGAAATAAAATTTCAATGATAATATGGTAATGGTCGCATTCCTTTCCCGAGGCATCTGGACTCCGATTGGCTACCGAACATGAGTTGAAGGTGATGTCACGCCGCACATGATAATGAGGTATTCAAGATGGCGGAGTAAGCTAGTTTGTGCGCCAGTTGCTATAGTTTTGGATGGATTTTAGTAGTGAAATATGCCAAGGAAGAGAAATGGTGAATTACCTTTACCCGAGGGATGGGATTTCGCGCGGGATTACGATGGAAAAGTGTATTTTATTGACCACAACAGCAAGAAAACCACTTGGATTGATCCTAGAGACAGGTAAGGAAATTCACCCTAGTGAGCCCCACGTCAAACGGTGGAATTTTGTGTTTAAACTAATTTATGTTTCAGTCTTGTGATCGTATGAGTTACTGATGTATTGTAATTTTTAAATTTAGTTATTCATTTTATTTTATAAATGATAGTCAACTTGTCTATTTGCAGTACTAACTAAAAACGTATTAGCCAGGCACAAATATTTTTGGCTGGTGCTGCTCTCTTTTAGAAAAGATGCAAACTTCTTTTTATTTTGGTGTTCACGATTATTATTCCTTTTGAAATTCATGTTTATTTAAAATTCAGGTCAAATTTACGTAAGGAAGGCTCAGCAACATTTAAAACAGATTGGAGACTATTTAAATAACAAAGTTTTAGGTTAATGCTTTTTAACCAATATTGGGATTTAGATCTAAATAGCCTTCTAGATAGGGCCTAAGTTATATGAAGTTACTCCAAACTAGGACTCAAAATTTGATTGAAAAAAATACGATAAGGCGAGTTAAAATACTGATTTCCTTTTAGGTTAGTAGGTTTATGCTATTAACCCTCCGAGCGTTCAATATAGCACCCCTGTAGCGTTACGGATTTTTTTGAAGGTTTTGCACACTTTCAAATAAAAATTAGTAAAAAATATATTTTATGAAATTGCACTATAAATGTATATAGGCCTATCATATGAAAGTAGATAAAATGGACTAGGCTACCTAACAATACAAAAATTTTTACCCTTACTTATTGTTACCAAAATTAGGCTATGGGTTAAAAATTATAAAATAACAAAAAAATGTTTCTATATAACTTAGGCCTAACTTTGCTCTCACCTAAAATAATTTTGGATACACATAATTAAAATTCCAAGATATACATTTTGTTTAGAATTTTATGCAGTTCAAGAAAATAGGCTAGATATAATTTATATTAGGCTTGAAGTATTTGAAAAAAATGTATGTTGAATAAAACCAAATATGTCCTACGGTACTTACCCTAATTCCATAAGAACACATGTAAAATCAAGCTAGGAATATTGGACTAATTCCTACTCATATTTTTTATTATAAACTCGATAAAACATTAATTTATTCCAATAATGTAAATTAAAGGTATTAGTAACACTTTTAATCATTCATAACCTTAAAACGATTGGTAAAATATGTATTTCATTGTTTAAAAAGTTAGCAGATGGTAACAGTTTTTTCCCCAGATGTTTCATTGCAAATTACAAACAACCATTCACCTTCCGAGATTTGAAATGGGTGTTTTTGGATAGCTTAGAATCTCCCGGTAACAGCGGTAGCGTTCACGGGTCCGTTTCTGTCATTCACTATAAAGTTAGGCCCACGTCACTTTTTTGAAAAGTCAAAAAATTGACTCAAACGCTCGGAGGCCGAAAAGCTGGGCCGAAAAATCGATGAATAACGCTCAGAGGGTTAACTTGGTGGTTTTAGAAAAACTATTAGGTAGCCTAGTATCCTATTAAGCCTATGTCCTTGGGTTTTATTAGAGGGTATACAGTTGAGAGTTGTTTATATGAACCAATCAATTATTGGAAGTCAATAGGCTTATTAAACCTACCTAGTGCAAAAGTCAAACGAGCGCAAGCTTCTCCAAATAAACTTCAGTTGTAATGCAGTTTGGACTCTTTTTCGACATACCGTACACCGTACAAGATAGTTTTTCTTGTGGTTGGAAGGCCTAAAGAATATAGCCTAAGATATTCTCGGCTGTTAAATAGATTAGGCAAAAGTCTGTTTTCGGATTTCACCGTTATTATCGATGTGGAAGTTTCGATATTGCGATAATGTTGCTATTCTATTGATGATACAATTACACGATACAAATACGATTTTATCACCTGATTTAACTTAGCCTAGTTTGTTCTAGGCCTAATAGGCCTATAGGCCTACTTAAAAAAACCTTATTACAATAAAACAAATAATTTAGTAGGCCTATATTGCAAACAAGTAATTGAAAATAAAAACAGTACAAATTTGAGCTAATGTAACCTGTAACATTGTTAAAGAATATCTCAAAATAAACTAGGCCTACCCAAGTTTATTGTGTGTAGGTGTAGGCCTATCTTAATTGTGAGAAGTGAAGCAGACTTCGATAGATCTAAAATAGCGTCACAAATGCTGCCAAACACGAATAAGATAACTTAGGTATTTTTTTGCTATCGTATTTAGGGAATATAGGCCTATGCGTTTTAAATGTTTCCACACACCATTGATTTTGTTATTATAAACACCACTGTCAATAAAAGAGGACGGAGGTTTACGGTTAGATTGTTAGGTTAGATTATTATTATGAGTATAGTATAGGCCTAAATAAATTACCATAATATGATTGTATTACGTATATTTTAACTCAAACGATTACAAATATTAAATAATCGTTTTTGTTTTGTTTTGTGTCTATCTACGCCATTGGCATTTCTTAACGTTTTGACGGGGAACGGTCCAAACCCCAGTCTGGTTACTATCTAACATCGACCAGTTGTTAGAAAGCATCATTAATTAATAGCCCAATGACAAATGGCAACTGGGTCCAGAATCGATCCTTAAAAAAGCTACAAACTTTCCTCAGGATCGAACCGGCAACCTTTGGATTCAAAGGCGAGCTCTATAACCACTCAGCTACCCAGCCAGTTAATCGTAATATCGAAACTTCCATATCAATCTTAATATCGGTGGAGTCGGATAAAGGAAGTTTCGCCAGATTATATTCTATCAATAATGTGCCCTTTTTTTATATTCCTGCATCAATTTTTAGCTTAGTTATTCTAGGATTTGATAGTAGGCCTACATATAAAAGTTAGGCCCAATTAAATATCAATAAATGGTTTTACAAATACTTCCGCGTGTGATTATTTGAATCGCCCCCAGTCCCAGTTAGAGTCGTTCAGATATTCAACTCTCATTGCACCAAGGCCTATTGGCTGATTTAGAAAAGAAAATTAAAATTTTTATTGCCACAACGAGATGAACACAACTCAATCAAGAGAAAAGTGAGGTCATCCTCAACAATCCTAATCAAAACTTTTAAGAAAAAGCCTCTGGCGTTTTAAGTAGCTTTATTAAGACAAAATATTTAGTCTAATTGTTTAAAGAAACATATCGTTGTTTCTTCAGTGTATATTACTTGGTAGTGGCCTTGCAGCCTTTAAAAGCCTAGTGCTGGAGTCAATCTAATATAAAATCCTGCAACTTTATTATATCTACAGTAACTTAAATATGCTAGGTCAACAATAGTTCAGATTAAGGGTGTGCGAGTTCTCGAGTATCAAGAATGTTTCGAACCGAGTTTGTGTACTACGGTACGGTACTTGACCCAACTTCATGTTTTGGAAAAATACTTCTTAGTACGAGTCGGGTTTTTCTAGCTGACTTATGGAGTGAAAATTATAACGAATTTGAACTTAAAGAATAAAATGTAATCCTTGACCAGATTATAGCTATAATTTTTTTAGGCTATTACTTCATATTACATTCAAGAGGCTATTACAGTGCAGGAATTTGATGATTATCATTTATAATAGGCCTTACTGCTTTGTTATTGATATGAATTCTGGACTGTAATGATAAATGAACATTGGTGATTTAATAAATTTACCACTATTTCAAACCCGAGTCCAAATAAAAATACTCTTATTTTCTTTCATTAGGGACCTGTTGCCTACCTACCTTTGTTACCTCCGTAGTCTGTCTCATTGACCTCTGCAGGCACTAGACCCGTCATCTATTTCAAAGTTCTTTTCCAGCCATAGGCCTTGTCAATCAGGTTAGGGGGTAGTGCCAAGGTAGGGTTTTAACGCAAAAGAGAAAGAAAATACCAGGACCGGGATGGAAGTGTCCACATCTTATTAAAAAATCGGGTAAACCGTGGTAACACTTTTCTATGAGGTATTGTTTCAGTTCTTTCTTGGACACTTCATTACTTGCAGGCTTATTTATTGCATTCATTAAAAATCATTTTTCTGCACACCGATATTTTGGATTAGCTCAACTAGGAAAAACTTGAAACACATAAGTTAAAAAATAACTAGAATCGACTCAAAAATCAGTAAGCTTACTTGCACACTCCTAGTTCAAATTTTGTCGGCCTTTTTAAACATGCCCAAGGCCAGAACAGCGTAAACGTTTCAGGATTTTGAGAGATGATTAGGTTGACAAAAACAAAGAAAGTTCATAAAACTATGTCCTAAACACTTGGTTAAGCTGTTAGCCGCCATTTTGTTTTTTACACTGAATAAATTTATTGTTGCGAATCAATGTATTACCTTAATTTTCAATATTATAACGCAAAATCAGTGTTTTTATGCAGAAAAATCACCAAAACTCTTATTTTTGTCAGATCCTAACAAACTTGATACAGTACCATTGGATAGATAGGCCTAATTTAACTTGTCAACTTTTATGTTCGTTAAGTAATGTTTTGATAAAATTTACTGTTTTGAAATATTTGAGCTTAAAATAGTAAAATGGCTTCAATTTTGAAAATACTCATTGGAAATAAATTTATTTATTTATTTTTTTAATTTTAAAATTTATTTTAAAATTAAATTTTATTATATAAATTTATTTATTCTTGAAAACGAACATTGCTGTGATGAAGGTTCATGCCAAAATATGAACTTAATCCAATGATTCGATACGGAAATAAAAACTATTTAGTGTAAAACACAAGATGGCGGCTAGCGGCTTAGTGAAGCGTTTATAAGGACATGTTTATGGGAACCTTTTTTCTCTGTTTTTGTCTAAGTAATCATCTCCCAAAGTCCTGAACCCTTTGACTCGCTGTAGGGCCTATATTGTCACGTTGGTAAGTGGTACTGTTGAATTTTTTGATACTGGTAGTTATTTCTAATAAACTACCATTCTCACAATTCTTATTGTTAACTCTAGAATCTATGGAGGTTTTAGAATTGGACCATAGATGACCTATACCTTGATACCTAACCACAGATACATATGTATAGGTTATCTCTGTGATTGGACTATTTTTTACAAAAGTAGGCCTAAATAAAAATATTCTACCGTACACTGAAAATTGTGTTGTAGTACCCCTGAGAGTATGCCAAATTGATCCTTGTGAGTTCTATGAATTACACATATTGGCTTGTGAGACGTCTCCTAGTACACAACTTGCTTCCAATCTGGATTTGCATGAAAGAATTTTTTAATGTACAAATCACATTGAATAATTGTCACTTAGAAACTAAAACATAAACATGACATATATTATGCTATACTACAACAATAAATGGAACCATTGTATTAATAACGGTTTATTTATATTTACTGTGTATTCTATTAATAGCGGTTGGTTGTTTGTAGAGTCTAGATTGTTGTAGCTCGTCCATTCATTCCCCTATGCTCTATAACCTCTTGATGAAACTCATGTGCTGGTAATCCAGGATTTAATTCCCAAGAATAAGTTAGTCGGACTATTTCTGGTACTGTACAGTACTGTGGTATGATGTTTTCAACTTAGAGGTTAATTTTTTATCTGGAATCTAATGACAATCATGAAGTCAATTATATGTCTTGTCTGAACCATTAGTGATGGGCTATCAGTCCTTATTTAAAATTTTAACTTCTATTTTATTTAAGTTTTACAAAATCACATCAAGCGAATAGGGGAACAGTATCAGGACCAGTGCATTAATAACATGTTAGCTCGGGTGAAACAAGTCCAGTTCCAAGATGTTGTCAGCCAGTGAAGGTTGCTGGTGTTGGCAAACTTTTATGATTATAAATACAAAATCATAAATTAAGGGGTGAACTTTGAGGTAGGCCTAAAAATTTTTCAAAGACAAATTATATAACGCATTGTAAAAGTAGGCCTACAGATCAAAGTGTTTACATTTTAATTTGACAAATAAAATAAAATCGAAACTATCATACGCCTTAATAGTGTCATAGTTAGTGTATTTCTCTGAGAAATTAAATCATAAGCTTGTTTTTCCAAGATTGGAAAAAAAATATTAAAAATAATAACTGTAATAATAAGTCTAAATCATGGATTTAAAATATCCATGTTTTGGGCAGGGCTCTTGAATTCTTCATTGAAATTGGGACTAATGAGTTTCTAGTATTTATAACACCCCCCCCACCCAAACCAGCTCAATGTGTTGACACATTGTCATCAGTTGGGGTACAGAGTGAAGATGATCAAGCTGGATATTGAATGACACTCTGTATATTTTTTGGCAGAATGAGGTTATTTTAGAAAAACAATCTTAAGTAACTCCTATTTTGGCCCTGGGCAGGTAAGAGTCAAGATCTCATGTTATTTAATCGTGGAAAGGCTATATCAGGAGCTCCAATTATTGGTTGAAAAAGTAAAATTATTTTTATATGCCCTACAATAAAACTTGTATATTATTAAAGTAGCAGGTAAGGTACACAGGAATTTGAATACTATTTTAACACGTTCGCTACCACAATGTTAAAAAAAAATCGTAACCACAGCCCGCCGCCGCAATTTTGCGGCGGGCGAGTTCTACTGAGAGCCCACCGCCGCATATCTGCGGCGGCTGGGCTCATTAAAATAGACTGCTGCCGCATATATGCGGCGATGGTTCCATGATACTAAATACGAAATTTCTTCAGTGCGGTCTATTTTAATGGTCAGACAGTTTAGGCGCGGTGATACAGGATAGTCCGCCGCATATGTGCGGCGCTTGGTCTGTGGCTAAAACGATCACTGACGTCACTAAAATGTTTTACGTACATTTTTATTTAATGTATTTTTGAAAGTAACATTTTTTAACATATTTGATGTATCTTTACACAATATTCATCAAATCTCTTATATGACACATTGAAAAAAGTTTATTGTGTAAGAAAAATGTATAAACATTTGCATTTTGTAAACTTGTAAAACATCACAATTATACTACGCAAATGAATTTTAAACAACTCTTTTTGTAAACTAAATATTTCAATACAATGTTTTTATGAATAAGCCGTATTTTATTTTTCGCTTTTCAAAGGTTATTACTAAAAATAAGGTTATATTAGTGCCGACGCTAACATGCGTCACTTAGTCTCTGACCATGCGCCGCAAATGTGCGGCGCTCAAAAAATTACCAAAAATGAAGAGAAAATTGTATATATTTTTTTATTTAATGAAATTAAGATATTTTGAAGTGTGAAAACTAATTTTGGACGGTTTCTATTCGTGGTCTGTGGCATAAGTCACAACCACTAGGGCCGGTCTACAGGGAAGTCCATGATTATTTTGGTGGGCTGTGGGATTGGCCGGACCGCCGCATATATGCGGCGGCTGGTAGCGAACGTGTTAATCTCTAAAATTTTCATTTTAAAAGCTTTATTTGTTAAACATTAGGCCTAGGTATATAAATTTGGTCCTTCGGGTTATTTTTTCCAAGTCCATCAAATACTTGTCATTATTCAACGGGTCACCAATTATTGGCTTAACCCATTAGGAAATCACTTTTTTTAACCACCTTTTTTGTAATGTAGTATTGCTTTAAACAGTGTTTTTTTTTCTAAAATGGTTGGTAAAGGAAAAGTGCTTAAAAACAGAGTCAAGTCATAGACCCATTACAAGTTTACCGTTCTTTAGTAGGTCGTTTCAATTGAATTATTTTTAGTTCTTGAATTCCTTGTTTATCTACTATTATTGTTCAAATTATTGCGGCCTTCAGGGGTTGTCTGTAGAATGTAATTTAATACTGAGGGTCTACTTATTTAGCCTATTTATAGAAAATTGTTGTACAAATTAAACATACATGACAACAACAATACTGTAATACAGCAAATGTAATAATAATAAGTAGGTATATTATTTTTATTAACAATCATAATTTTTGCAAGTGGCATAGTATACGGGGTGGTTGAAAAGTAACTTGCATCCCTTCTTTAACTATTTGAGATATTTAAAATTGGTTTGCGGCAACCTTCTTGGATATGAGAGGCTACAATAATGATGGTTACGGTAGTTTAAAATTTTTACCCTGAGGGTAGTGGGGGTAGGGGGTAGCTCAAAATTGTCAAAATGGGAAGTATGGTAGACGTTCATACCATTTTATAGATGTTGATAAAACTAAACAATTGACACAAAGAAAGTAAAAATCGGACCAATAATAACAAAATGGCAACTAAAAATTACTTTTAATAACCCGCAACTTAAACAGCATTGTATTGTGGTAGTAAAAAATAATATTTCTTCATGGACTTCTCAAAATGAAGAGATTATAATTGTTATCCTGGTTGATAATATGTGCATAATTTAAGGGCATCATTTTGTTATTAGTGGTCTAATTTTTATTTTCTGTATGTCAATTGTTTAGTTTCATCAGGACCTATAAAATGATATGAAAGTCAAGCATACTTCCCATTTGAAAATATTGAACTACCCACTACCCCTAGGGGTAAAAATTTTAAAACTAACAATCATTATTGTAGCCCCTCATATCCAAGAAGGTTGCCACAAACCGATTTCAAATGTCTCAAATAGTTAAAAGGTTACGGGGGCAGGGGATACAAGTTACTTTTCAACCACCCTGTATAGGTACTGTATTAAAAATCATTAAACCTTGATTAATTGCAAATAAACGGACAAAAATGTTTTGTTCTTTTATGTGTCCTGTCAAGTTTAAGTAGACCTAAATTTGTGTTTTGAAACTCAAGTAGTTTGCTCACTATGTTTGATGTTTTTTATGTGGTAGATCATGAGACCGAACTCGTACATCACCACATAGAAAAATTATAAGTTACTAAAATAACTTAAAATCGTAATTAGAAAACTGAGACATCATAGCTATTTGGTATTTTGACGTATTTCATTAGGCCCAATGAGTTGATTCCGTGAATTCTTGTCGAAAATGTATGTTATGTCTTGCAATAATCTGCAGTGAGTCAGGCATTTTATATTCACTTGGTAGTGAATATAAAACTAGCATAGCCTACCGATATAGATCTTCTTGATATTTTTTACAAGCTGTTTTTTTTATGGACATTTGCACACTTTTCTAAAGGGGCATTTTAGTTTGCCATTTTTTATTTTCGCCTCTACTAATCAGCTTATCTGATTTATGCAAAAGTTAACCTTGTTCACTACTTTTCGTCTAGCAGGTGGTAGATTGGCTTTATATTCTAATGTCCGTTACAGAGTTCCGAGCTTATTGTGGCCAGCACTACAGGATTATCATGATGACAGGTTCTATTCGGTATGCTGATTGGTTGTTGATACGGTACTATTAGTTCCCCCGTTTTTCCGACGATACAAGTTTTCTCTTGTTGCTGTTGTGTTCAACATTATCAGCATGCATGCCAACTACCAACCTCTAACTAACTGTACTGTGTAGGCCTACTTATATTCACTCCTTTCTTACCAAGGTCATCTTTGCCATAATTCAATATTGAAGGTCATATGTCTCGGTACTTGTTTTCACCATCATTTGGTTGGGTACTGCCGTATTCTTAAAAGGCCCCAGAGAATTATTCCTCATCATTTTATTATTATTATTTAGTTAGTCATCTATATTATTATCCTATTAATTATTCTCTAGTCTTACAATTTTAAAACATGACATGTCTTTTAAAAATTTCTAAAGTTTTAAGTTCATACAGTTTATGATTTGAATATACAGTCCTGTGTTGCCCAAAGGAATTGACAGATGGCATCATCTCTGTGGTACCCCTAGATAGGTGGGCTGCTTTTAAAAGTTATATCATAGATACAAATTTGTAACCTATACTGTTTAATGCTAATGAAAAACAACTAGTGGATATCTACGTACAGTATAGTTAATTTATTATATAGGGCCTATGAGAGATTTTTCCTCCCTTGGTTGGGGTCCTTTTTCAATTTTTCTTTAAAGTTATATCCATGTTGCAATGTGAAGTAGAAGGTAAGATTTTTTTGATATATTTTATATCTATAGTGTAATTGTATTTGAACCTGTTGACAAAGAATTTAAAGTCACACAATTAAAATCCAGTGGTAAAACAATTAATCTTAAGATTCAGGAAACTTTAATAAAATTTAGTTGGCTGTGTTGATTACTAACTGAGAGATACTTTTACCAAAAAATTACTTGAACCCAGATTGTGTGCCAAAATTTGTATTATTATATTTTTAATATTGTGGAAATCGGAATTCAACCCAAATTATGTGTTCTAAAGTAGTAAACTTTGAAATTCGTTAAACCATTTGTGCCCACTGTCGACTTTTGTCGACGCTGTATTTTAATTTATGAAAGTCCATGGAATTTTAGGATTTTTTCCATGAAAAATTGGCATTTTGGAGTGAAAATATAATTATCTTTCGTATTTAAAGGCCGTAGTAGCACACACAGTAAACAGAAGTAAAAAGTAGCAAAATCAGTGTTGACCAAGGTGCAACTCTCAAAGAATTAACCAATCCCGTCAACCTCCACGCAAGCCTGCCACCGTTTATTTTACGTGGGCCCTCCCACCAACTTTGCCACAGATCGGCTAACCCTTTAAGAGTAGCACCACCAGGTCAGGGTTTGGTCGTGCGCTGATTCGAACCCGCGCCAACGCAGACATCCTGGCCAAGGATGCCTACACCTTAGCTATCTCAGCTATCACGACCGGCAGCCTAGACATGAGAATTTGGGTTTTGAATGGTGCGCGCCCCTAGCAGGAAAGACTGTAGGCCGTTGGTATGCGAGTTCGCTACAAGAGCGCAGCACTAAGCCACTGCACTCAATTCGCAAGAAACAATTTGGGCATAAATGGGTTAAAAGGCAATCTACAGAGGACCGTTCAGGTGGCAGGTTATCGTTCGCTGATCGTGTACCCCAGCTGCAGCTGTAAGCGTACCCCGGTGCCCCATGTATTGTGTCGCCGTGCCTTGTGCTTTACCATGGGTGGGGCGGCCCCTCAGAGGACCGTTCTGGTGGCAGGTTATCGTTCGCTGATCGTGTGCCCCAGCTCCAGCTGTGAGCGTACTCCGGTGTCCCGTGTATTGTGTCGCCGTGCCTTGTGCTTTACCATGGGTGGGGCGGCCCCTCAGAGGACCGTTCTGGTGGCAGGTTATCGTTCGCTGATCGTGTGCCCCAGCTCCAGCTGTGAGCGTACTCCGGTGTCCCGTGTATTGTGTCGCCGTGCCTTGTGCTTTACCATGGGTGGGGCGGCCCCTCAGAGGACCGTTCTGGTGGCAGGTTATCGTTCGCTGATCGTGTGCCCCAGCTCCAGCTGTGAGCGTACTCCGGTGTCCCGTGTATTGTGTCGCCGTGCCTTGTGCTTTACCATGGGTGGGGCGGCCCCTCAGAGGACCGTTCTGGTGGCAGGTTATCGTTCGCTGATCGTGTGCCCCAGCTCCAGCTGTGAGCGTACTCCGGTGTCCCGTGTATTGTGTCGCCGTGCCTTGTGCTTTACCATGGGTGGGGCGGCCCCTCAGAGGACCGTTCTGGTGGCAGGTTATCGTTCGCTGATCGTGTGCCCCAGCTCCAGCTGTGAGCGTACTCCGGTGTCCCGTGTATTGTGTCGCCGTGCCTTGTGCTTTACCATGGGTGGGGCGGCCCCTCAGAGGACCGTTCTGGTGGCAGGTTATCGTTCGCTGATCGTGTACCGCAGCTCCAGCTGTGAGCGTACCCCGGTGTCCCGTGTATTGTGTCGCCGTGCCTTGTGCTTTACCATGGGTGGGGCGGCCCCTCAGAGGACCGTTCTGGTGGCAGGTTATCGTTCGCTGATCGTGTGCCCCAGCTCCAGCTGTGAGCGTACTCCGGTGTCCCGTGTATTGTGTCGCCGTGCCTTGTGCTTTACCATGGGTGGGGCGGCCCCTCAGAGGACCGTTCTGGTGGCAGGTTATCGTTCGCTGATCGTGTACCGCAGCTCCAGCTGTGAGCGTACCCCGGTGTCCCGTGTATTGTGTCGCCGTGCCTTGTGCTTTACCATGGATGGGGCGGCCCCTCAGAGGACCGTTCTGGTGGCAGGTTATCGTTCGCTGATCGAGTACCCCAGCTTTAGCTGTCAGCGTGCCCCGTGTATTGTGTCGTTTGTTGCCGTGCCGTGTGCTTTACCATGGGTGGGGCGGCCCCTCAGAGGACCGTTCTGGTGGCAGGTTATCGTTCGCTGATCGAGTACCCCAGCTTTAGCTGTCAGCGTGCCCCGTGTATTGTGTCGTTTGTTGCCGTGCCGTGTGCTTTACCGTGGGCGGGGCGGCCCCTCAGAGGACCGTTCTGGTGGCAGGTTATCCTTCGCTGATCGTGTGCTCCAGCTCCAGCTGTGAGCGTACCCCGGTGTCCCGTGTATTGTGTCGCCGTGCCTTGTGCTTTACCATGGATGGGGCGGCCCCTCAGAGGACCGTTCTGGTGGCAGGTTATCGTTCGCTGATCGAGTACCCCAGCTCCAGCTGTGAGCGTACTCCGTGTATTGTGTCGTTTGTTGCCGTGCCGTGTGCTTTACCATGGGTGGGGCGGCCCCTCAGAGGACCGTTCTGGTGGCAGGTTATCGTTCGCTGATCGAGTACCCCAGCTTTAGCTGTCAGCGTGCCCCGTGTATTGTGTCGTTTGTTGCCGTGCCGTGTGCTTTACCGTGGGCGGGGCGGCCCCTCAGAGGACCGTTCTGGTGGCAGGTTATTGTTCGCTGATCGTGTGCCCCAGCTCCAGCTGTGAGCGTACCCCGGTGTCCCGTGTATTGTGTCGCCGTGCCTTGTGCTTTACCATGGGTGGGGCGGCCCCTCAGAGGACCGTTCTGGTGGCAGGTTATCGTTCGCTGATCGTGTGCCCCAGCTCCAGCTGTGAGCGTACTCCGTTGTCCCGTGTATTGTGTCGCCGTGCCTTGTGCTTTACCATGGGTGGGGCGGCCCCTCAGAGGACCGTTCTGGTGGCAGGTTATCGTTCGCTGATCGTGTACCCCAGCTCCAGCTGTGAGCGTACCCCGGTGTCCCGTGTATTGTGTCGCCGTGCCTTGTGCTTTACCATGGGTGGGGCGGCCCCTCAGAGGACCGTTCTGGTGGCAGGTTATCGTTCGCTGATCGTGTGCTCCAGCTCCAGCTGTGAGCGTACCCCGGTGTCCCGTGTATTGTGTCGCCGTGCCTTGTGCTTTACCATGGATGGGGCGGCCCCTCAGAGGACCGTTCTGGTGGCAGGTTATCGTTCGCTGATCGAGTACCCCAGCTTTAGCTGTCAGCGTGCCCCGTGTATTGTGTCGTTTGTTGCCGTGCCGTGTGCTTTACCATGGGTGGGGCGGCCCCTCAGAGGACCGTTCTGGTGGCAGGTTATCGTTCGCTGATCGAGTACCCCAGCTTTAGCTGTCAGCGTGCCCCGTGTATTGTGTCGTTTGTTGCCGTGCCGTGTGCTTTACCGTGGGCGGGGCGGCCCCTCAGAGGACCGTTCTGGTGGCAGGTTATCGTTCGCTGATCGAGTACCCCAGCTTTAGCTGTCAGCGTGCCCCGTGTATTGTGTCGTTTGTTGCCGTGCCGTGTGCTTTACCGTGGGCGGGGCGGCCCCTCAGAGGACCGTTCTGGTGGCAGGTTATCGTTCGCTGATCGAGTACCCCAGCTATAGCTGTCAGCGTGCCCCGTGTATTGTGTCGTTTGTTGCCGTGCCGTGTGCTTTACGTGGGCGGGGCGGCCCCTCAGAGGACCGTTCTGGTGGCAGGTTATTGTTCGCTGATCGTGTGCCCCAGCTCCAGCTGTGAGCGTACTCCGGTGTCCCGTGTATTGTGTCGCCGTGCCTTGTGCTTTACCATGGGTGGGGCGGCCCCTCAGAGGACCGCTCTGGTGGCAGGTTATTGTTCGCTGATCGTGTGCCCCAGCTCCAGCTGTGAGCGTACTCCGGTGTCCCGTGTATTGTGTCGCCGTGCCTTGTGCTTTACCATGGGTGGGGCGGCCCCTCAGAGGACCGTTCTGGTGGCAGGTTATCGTTCGCTGATCGAGTACCCCAGCTTTAGCTGTCAGCGTGCCCCGTGTATTGTGTCGTTTGTTGCCGTGCCATGTGCTTTACCGTGGGCGGGGCGGCCCCTCAGAGGACCGTTCTGGTGGCAGGTTATCGTTCGCTGATCGAGTACCCCAGCTTTAGCTGTCAGCGTGCCCCGTGTATTGTGTCGTTTGTTGCCGTGCCGTGTGCTTTACCGTGGGCGGGGCGGCCCCTCAGAGGACCGTTCTGGTGGCAGGTTATTGTTCGCTGATCGTGTGCCCCAGCTCCAGCTGTGAGCGTACCCCGGTGTCCCGTGTATTGTGTCGCCGTGCCTTGTGCTTTACCATGGGTGGGGCGGCCCCTCAGAGGACCGTTCTGGTGGCAGGTTATTGTTCGCTGATCGTGTGCCCCAGCTCCAGCTGTGAGCGTACTCCGGTGTCCCGTGTATTGTGTCGCCGTGCCTTGTGCTTTACCATGGGTGGGGGCGGCCCCTCAGAGGACCGTTCTGGTGGCAGGTTATCGTTCGCTGATCGAGTACCCCAGCTCTAGCTATCAGCGTGCCCCGTGTATTGTGTCGTTTGTTGCCGTGCCGTGTGCTTTACCGTGGGCGGGGCGGCCCCTCAGAGGACCGTTCTGGTGGCAGGTTATCGTTCGCTGATCGTGTGCCCCAGCTCTAGCTGTCAGCGTGCCCCGTGTATTGTGTCGTTTGTTGCCGTGCCGTGTGCTTTACCGTGGGCGGGGCGGCCCCTCAGACGGCTTGGCGTCGGCTCCAGATAGTCCCTCGTCCCGGCCGTTATTTCGGGGAGGTCAAGTGTTGGCTGCCTGCCCGCCACCAAACATATTGGAAGTCGTGTTTTCCGAGAATAAAAATTGCATCTCGACCATATATCTGGGCTGCTAAAAAGAAAACGTGATTAATGCCCGAGTGTACTTGGATGTTCTGAGATTTGGCGGACGCTGTCGTCCCTTGGTTTCGAGCCCCAACGCGACGGGAGTAAATTACAATGTTGTATTCGTTGTTGCAGTTCACTGAGGTCAACATATAGTTCAATGTAATGTTATCAACGCTTGGTGCTCAACATATAATTCAATGTAATGTTATCAACGCTTGGTGCTCAACATAAGGAACAAACTTGAAAATAAACTAATTAAAAAACAACGCAAATCGAAAAAGGACAACAACGACCTTAATTATTGCTAAAGTCTCTTACACCGCAAAAGCAGGGTTGTCCATATGTAGGAAGTGTAAAAGTAGGGTAGCCGTTTCCGCAGTTTTTATTTTATGGTGGGTTGCTGATAGTTGTGAGACATTAAACCAATAGAGATGAATGAATCTTCGCGATACTGTAATTAATTGGTTCAACATTTAGTTTTTAGAACGTTTTTTATTTCTAGTTCAATAATTGAATTGTTACACGTATTTAACTCAAGTAGCCTACAACAATTAAAATTAACACACACAAAAATTGATAACAAAATATAAAATATATAACAAAGGATTTATTATTAGATGTCTTTTCTACGTTCGGATAGACAACACCGTAGACACAATTATTTACCTACAGTTGTAGACCACTTGTAATTGGCACGTTTTTAATCCTAACCGAACGGCCGGTATTTTTATTGGTAAATAATTGCTTGTTTTTGGGGTTTCGGTGTTAGTATTTATTAACGTTGGCTTGTTTATTCGTCCATTCCGACAGTTCACGTTACAAATTAAAAACATTTGTCCATCTAGGCCTATCATCGTGCAGTATTCCTTCTCTATTGCCGACACTGCCAACATCTCCTAAAAACTTTAAAGGCCCACCAGGATGTAAACAGATTGGTGTTTTCTGAATGTTTTCGGGCAGAGAGAAGAGGTGGCCGGGAAGTGGCCTCAATTAGAATGCGTGGAATGCGAGGCGGCCCTGGCGATACCTTGGCAGCTCCCCCACCAACGTTCATCGTACTACCGACAGCCACGGAGCACGAGCACGGCGCGGCCGCGGCGGCCGGGGAGGCGCTCTGGCTCTTGCACTTCAGCGGGGGCTATTGTGTCTACGGTCTTGTCTATCTAATCTGAACGTATAAAATACATCGAATCAGAAATTCTTTATTGCCTGAGGATGCAATGAGAAAATATGCAACGATTAAATTCTGTACTATAAAACTTTCTAAAAACTAAATGTTGAACGACTTACAGTATTGCATAGTACTCTTCTAGAACTTGTTTTTTTTCAATGTCGTCCGCAAACCGTGCCTAAAAGATTTGTTTGTTTGTTAAGGTTTAGTTTTTTTAGAAAGGATAATTTAGGAACATACATGTGGAATAGTTTTTGTTCTGATGGAATGTGGTATGAAATATTGTTAACTTACTCTATTTCTATATAGGCTAAGTAGTTCATTTGATTTTTCAGGAAATTTCGTGATTTCAGGCTTTGAAATTCGTCTACGTGTGGTTTGGTTTCTACAAGACCAATTTGCATCTCGGTGCCTTGACCAGATGCCATTTTATTTATTTATTTCCCAACGGATAACACTATTTTACAATTGATTTAAGATGGCTATGATCTCAGTATGCACATGCAACTAGTTTGATGTGATGTGATGTGGAATATTTATTAGTTCTTTTATTCCAATAAAATTTGTTGAATAGATTATAGTCATAGGCAGTCGTATGTGGATGCGACATTCCCGAGCGAGCTGTGTCAGTTGTGTCGTTTGAAGATCCAATGTAGATGTCCATGCAACAGACCATTGTGGCGCTATGACAGGTGTGTTTGCACGAGAGATAAATGGCGCATTGAGCGCGCTCGTGCTTCATTTCAATGCCTTGTGCCGCTTGTTCGTTTGTTTTGCAGTTTCATGTCGGCTAGGTGTGCCCAGGTGGCCCAAATTGTATAGACAAATTGTTCAGTGCGTTTTCACTCTTGCATTAGTTAAACTAGTTTTGTTACGCCTTTATTAGCCGAGCGTAGTGATTTGTCCCAGCTTGGTTGTCTAGCGTCAAAGTTGTATTGACCACTGTTTGTGCCTGGGATCGCTCCGAGTGAGACAGAGGTATAAGCACTGCACAGTAGTGTTAAAATTTAATAATATTTTTAGTATTGCGATGGATAGATACTTATTTGATCATTGGACCCAATGTGCAATATAAATAACATTGTTAACATTAATAAATACTATAACTAGGTCCTTCTATGACATAACACATACAATATCATAGTTTACAGATGCAAAATAAATAAATGTATATAAACTAATACAATACGAGCAATATCATACCACCTTTAATACATTAATGTATTAAAGGTGGCTATGGCAATATATAAATACATGGCCAATACTGTAGTGCCAACTCGTTCCTGAGATGTATCGTTCGTTACCTTGCGATGAAGACAGTCATCACAGTTATCAGTTTTCCCGTGTCTATTATCGTCGGCGTGGGCCAGCCACCGCGACGGTCGTTCCTCGTTCCTGAGATGTATCGTTTATTACCTTGCGATGATGACGGTCATCACAGTTATCAGTTGTCCCGTGTCTATTATCGTCGGCGTGGGCCAGCCACCGCGACGGTCGCTCCTCGTTCCTCGTTCTTGAGATGTATCGTTCATTACCTTGCGATGATGCCGGTCATCACAGTTATCAGTTGTCCCGTGTCTATTATCGTCGGCGTGGGCCAGCCACCGCGACGGTAGCTCCTCGTTCCTCGTTCCTGAGATGTATCGTTCGTTACCTTGCGATGATGACGGTCATCACAGTTATCAGTTGTCCCGTGTCTATTATCGTCGGCGTGGGCCAGCCACCGCGACGGTCGCTCCTCGTTCCTCGTTCCTGAGATGTATCGTTCGTTACCTTGCGATGATGCCGGTCATCACAGTTATCAGTTGTACCGTGTCTATTATCGTCGGCGTGGGCCAGCCACCGCGACGGTCGCTCCTCGTTCCTCGTTCCTGAGATGTATCGTTCGTTACCTTGCGATGATGCCGGTCATCACAGTTATCAGTTGTCCCGTGTCTATTATCGTCGGCGTGGGCCAGCCACCGCGACGGTCGCTCCTCGTTCCTCGTTCTTGAGATGTATCGTTCATTACCTTGCGATGATGCCGGTCATCACAGTTATCAGTTGTACCGTGTCTATTATCGTCGGCGTGGGCCAGCCACCGCGACGGTCGCTCCTCGTTCCTGAGATGTATCGTTCGTTACCTTGCGATGATGACGGTCATCACAGTTATCAGTTGTCCCGTGTCTATTATCGTCGGCGTGGGCCAGCCACCGCGACGGTCGCTCCTCGTTCCTCGTTCCTGAGATGTATCGTTCGTTACCTTGCGATGATGACGGTCATCACAGTTATCAGTTGTCCCGTGTCTATTATCGTCGGCGTGGGCCAGCCACCGCGACGGTCGCTCCTCGTTCCTCGTTCCTGAGATGTATCGTTCGTTACCTTGCGATGATGACGGTCATCACAGTTATTAGTTGTCCCGTGTCTATTATCGTCGGCGTGGGCCAGCCACCGCGACGGTCGCTCCTCGTTCCTCGCACCTTGACCCGGCAGATGTTAGCGCCAATGTCGCAACCCCTTCGCCGCCGCCGCGCATTCCTCGGCTTTCTCCCCCTCGCCTACATGTACAGTACGTGTGACGTGTAGTGCCATAGCAATCGCGCCCGTGTAACTAATCAAAATTTCAGGGTGTCCACATTCTGGAAAGTCTGGCAAAGCAGGGAAATGTGCAAAAAGCCTATAAAATCTGGGAAATCCGCCCTGATGGTGTATGAGGGGTCTTTTCAATACTTCAGTCGGCCGTAACCCCGACTACTGTACATTTTTCATGTTTGGGATTTTTCATATTTACACTACAGTTCAATTTATTGTAGTGCATTAATACTTGGCATATTTTAAATTGTTAATCTTTTTATTTTTTGGACGTTTATTAGTTGTTAGCTGTTCAATGGCTGCTAAATAGGGCATATTTAATCAATTGTGGCTTGATGCAGAAATTTTCCTGAAATTATTGAGGTGGCTAGACTAGGTAGTTTATGATGCAACTTTTGCTTATTGTAAAGTTTGTCGCCATTAATTCAAGCTCAATCGTGGGTTAAGGAAGCTGCAATATCACGTTCTGAATACCTAGTTATTTGAAATACATGGCGGCTGAAAATTCCCTGCCAGCAATGCAGTATCCGTTTTCTTTTTGAATAAGTGTCGGTGCCAACGCCAACATAATGAGAAAATGTCATACTACTCGTATATTGAGTACACCGTGCTTCAAGTACACCAGATGCAAGAATTTTGAATCAAGGGACTTGTTTTGAATGCCACACTTTTGTAAAATACATTACCTTTTCGTCGTGTGTTAGTAAATATTTCAGTATTTTCTGCGCTTTAAATTGCTTAGGCTGTAATTTTGTGTGTGTTCTATATAGTATTATAATTTTCAGTATCCGTGAGTGAGGGAAATCCATGGTAAATGGCCAGTAAAAAGTCAGGGAAATTAAAGACACATTTTCTGTTGACTTCTTTAATTTCCCTCATTGTCAGTTCCGGGTAAATTCGTAAATCCAAGTTGTAACTACCAATAAAAAACCTCAATCATATTATGCGGATTAGAGAATGTAAATAAGATATTTGGCTAAGCGGGTATAAACTCGCTGGAGCAATGGCTTTTCATATGCCAAAAGTGTAGTTAAAGACAGTATTTTAATTTCAGATTCGTCGCGAATTTACTTCATAAACAGATTTTCGCCCTTAAAAAGTGCATTCATTCGAGCAAAATATTTATTGTGGCTTGTGAATACGTCGTTTTCCCTGTGAATACAGGTTCAATCAAAACGATATCCCTCGCCCTTGTATTCTGTCCGAGATTATAGATTCATAATTTGTGTGTTTACGCACTTCTAACGTACTTGGTGTTTTTACTTGGTGTTTTTAACGTTTTGATTGGGAACGGCCCAACCGTCGGTCTTGTTTGGTTAACGACCTAACGTCGACCTGTTAAGTAGCATAATTGATAGTCCAGTGGCATCTTTGTCCAGCCAGCATTGATCCCGTCGGAGATCGATATCAGGGGATGTGTATATTTTCAGGTGTTTTATCTACGCCACGGTCTCCCTCGGTGATGCACCAGTTGTACACGGTTTGGCGAGGAGTTCCCCTCTGGTGTATAGGCTACACGTAGTGTGTTGTGTTGTTTTATCTGAGGTATTGTAACTCGGTTGTGTGTTTCAGGTTCACCAAGCCGCAGTCGTTCGCCGACTGTATCGGCAACGAGCTGCCGCTGGGCTGGGAGGAGGCCTACGACCCGCACATCGGCGTCTACTATATCAACCATGTCAACCGTAAGTGCTGACAGACAATCATTTGTATTCAAGTTAATTCTCTTTTAATCAAATTTACTTTTGTGTTTTACCCTCCGTGACCGAAGACTGTTCCCTGAAAACCAAAGCTCCATTTAGCTAATGGGTTTTCTTTACTATTCTCGTCTATTTGTGTTGATTTTCAGTTTGAATAGTATATTTCTGAATTCGTTTGAAAATTCTACTTATTCTATATGCTTAGGTACCACATAACACAATTTGTTTCAAACTGTTTCTTGATTTTGATCATGTATTTTTCAAGGCTTTCCAAGATTGGAATAGCTTACTGAATTACACTTATTTATTGTAACCTCGTACTATTTTTTTATTCTGTAGTTTATGTTGCTATTCGTCACAGTTAGCCTACACATGTTCCATAGATTAAGAAACTCATTTGTGTTGTGTTCAATCATATGCCCTTAATATTTGAATATGCGGTTAGTACCGGTAAACAAAAATTAATAATGTAAAATTGTGTAGGCCTAATTATTTTAATTTTCTTTATAGAAAAACGGAAAATAAACAGGAAGAACTCAAATTTTGTTGCCTCTATGCTGTTCTGTTTTGACCCCGCCCATTTTCTGAAGAGCGCTCGAATCGAGTCGCGGATTGGTATGATAGGTTAGGAGATAGGAGCGCGTTGCATCAGTGCCTGCATTCCAGGGCGGAGCGGCCTGGACCCTCGCTCGCCTGGAATCCGCCGCTTCCCTTCCCTTCACTCGACAAGTGACATCCGTGGGACGGCCGCTCGCTGCGAACGTGTTGGGATCGGCATAAAACGAGCGTTCGAATTTAGGTTTATCAGCAAACAAAATTAATTTCTATCACAAACACAAGTTATGTAAAATTTGTATTGAAATTTTTATTAATTAGATCTTAGAATGGTTTTGATTTTAAGGTATTGTCCGCTAATAAACGAGGACGGGCGGGAAGCAATCGCAGTCTGTTGACCGTATAGGGCGACGTGTTGTCAAAAACTGGCCTTGGGTGTTGTGCAACGCAACGGCATGGCGATGCAGTGTCTGACAATAGCGGCGGCGGGCCGAGGCCGCCTGCGTCACAACACACACCGACCATACACCACAAAACGGCTTGAAACTGTTATAAATGACAAGGTTCGCTTGGGTCTTAAATTACACAGTATATTATAATTCGAGATATTGATTATTAAAATATGATACGTTTAAAATGAGCCTTGACACCCAGTACAGTACATAATATTTTTATTTGTGAAATGTGGGTGAAGTTTTAGTACAAACCGCTTCAATCTAAGCCCTATTAAAATGATCAAACGCTCCAAAGAATGCTAATGGCCCATTGAGTGATTTGAGACCAAAAGCGGACAGCATAACCCAATAGAACAGAATATAGAAAATATTAAAAAAATAAATTTTGTGTCACAACACTATCTTTACATGAGAAAAAATCACATCTTTTATGGCAGATCCAAGATTTAAAAAATAAAGACCATTTAAAATTCAGTACTTATACCATTGAAAAATTATTGGTATTTTATTTATTTTTTATTTTATTTTTTATTTATTGGTCCTTATGCTAATATTTGTGATAATTTGAGTTATATAAAGTAGAATTTCTGACCTTACTTTGGAGAAATAAAGGGGAAAATAAGATTGGGAAGCTTTATCAAAATGTACACCATGATAAAAAAACGCCATTTTGAAAAGTGACTTTATAGGTGTAAAAATATTTTATATTTTGGTTGCTCATCGAATCTCGGTTCCTAGAGCTTAAAATAATTTCTCCACAAAATTTACGTTTGTACATCAGTTGCCTATAAAAAAGATGTTATTGGCCCTATTTTACTTGTTCTACAAGCATTATGCTTAACAGAGGGATAATCTGTAATCATGGTTAAAAACTCTGGCTAGCGTTTCATCACGGTATGAATAAGCTACGTTTCTTTCTTATATAAAGTCCAAGTTTAAAATTCAGGGGGATCTTTTGTAATTTTTACTCCGAAGAGAAGAGACAATAAACACCTTGAACAAGCTGTTGAGCCGATTCCCTATAGAATTGAGTCGTGAGAGAACAATAAAGCTGATATGCGGAATTGAAAAGGACAATGACGCCTTTTGTTGCGCTAAGAGGAAATTATCAGAGAACGAGGACACGGACATGCGCGTTGTCTGTTAAGGACAAAGCAAGAAAGTTCTTAAAACCGTTGAAAATAAATGTTTTAGCGAATTTGTCCTCTGGTATAAAGTTAACCCTTGGTGGGCACTGCTCACTGTGAGGTCCAAGTCGGAGATCGCGTTATTTTTTTCGTTTTGAGGTCCATAGAAACCCTGATGACATGGTGATAAAATATTAAAGAAACGTAAGTTTCGGTGTGATGTTGTGAGTGATGGGTTGGTGATGTGGGCGGTATCTGTGAAGCTTTAGATGGATCATTAGCTTAACCGATGGCTACGGAGAAAATCGAGAAGTATGCTTCCCATGGTAAATTTCTGTACGGAACCAACAAACCCTTTATTAGCATGACTTCATAACATTTTCCTATATTCGCTAGGTTGTGATTGATTACCGGTAGTCTTCGCTTAAGCTACAAGGCTCACATTAAAACAAACCTATGTTGTACCGGGTCCTAGGTTTTTTATTACAAAAAATAAATAACTCACTAATTCCACTGAAAGAAAATGCTGCATGGGCAGATTTCTTACGAATAGGAAATGTACCGTAATGAATCAGCTCCTTAGAAGACGGTAGAGAAATTTGTCGTGTGTTGGATCATTGTCCGCAAGAAGCCCACTACGAACGTTTCCGTGGGCCGGACGAGGTAGACATGGGCATGAGGCATGGATGCTCGCCACGGATCGGATCGGGTCCGGGGCGTGAGGCGTGACGACAACCAAATGATTACGTCTGGGCCGCATTCTTCCACGACGCTCCCGCACACGCACTACACGCACTCCCGCCTCTCCTATCCCGGCTGATACAACGTTTCAGAAACCCGTACCTCAAGATACGACATCCATGTCACCACCGAATCGGGGGAAAACATTTCGATTATGTGACGCAGCACGCTTAGTTTGTGTCCAAATATCGGTCGTCGAGGTTCTATAAAAACCTCGTAACCCGCAGAACTTCATATTTATTTGTACCGTAATAAATTATTCTTCTTGTAGGAAATTTGCTAAATTACACAGTATAACCGAGCATATTTATTTAATTTTTGTCAATCGTCAAATTTAATTTTCTTTTCGTGTATGGCCTATCAAAATATGATAGGGGGAAGAGAACCATACTAAGTTGGAAAAGCGAACAGAGTTTATTGAAGAACCACGATTAGCAGTTGCAGACTTCCATGTCGTCTACATTCGATGGAATGGCCCTGTCATTGCGGTGTGCAGTTCCTACTGCTGAAGGGGCAGTCCGCGGTTGGAAGCTATCTTGCCTTTTTTGAGGTTGTGAACAATATTGTTGCTGCAGTTTTCATTTTACTAGATGAGTGGATGGGACGATCGTTCTTCGATGATTGCATTCACCTGATGGCGGAGATTCAAAACATTACAGGACCAGCTGAATTCTGTTGGACGACAAGGGGATGAATTGTTAGCACCACAGTGTGACATTCACAGCACACGCGAGTGTGCGTGTGCGTGTGCGTGTGCCCGCGCGGGTTGCGTAACGAAGGTGCAGCGGAGGTCGCCCCAAATACCAGCCAAAGGTCATCGGAATGCCTCAACAACATCCCCGCATCGTCGTCTCCGGTACACCAGCGCACATATGCACAGTACAGTAGTTGGCTGCCCGAGATAACATCACACTCGACATCGGAGATATTCGAGGGGAAATATCCCCTTCCCCCTTGTGGTTGGTAACTCCCCAAATAACATACAGATTACTACAGTAATCTAAGAAGAAACTATACATTTCATTCAATTTTCTCTTTTCTGGCTATTTTTCGTTATAAAAACTTTTTCAATAGGTATTCAATATGTTTTTAGTTTGAATGAGAAGATGATAGTCAAATCCAATTCCCTTTTCTACGCAAATATTAGGCACTGTGTTGGGTTTTACTTACCTCCACAGGGTCTTCATACAACACCAAAACATGTTCTCCGGTGCAAGGTTTTAATCTAGTGCTAAAATAAGGTTTTCAATCATATTTCAAAGGCCTGACTAAAACTATCCTAATGGCGTCTCCATTTTCTAAATATCACGGGAAAGAAACGCTGGAATGTGTTCTCAAAGTGCGTTATTGTATACCAAGCTTCTCCCCCTAGAGGCGATCTACACTGTACGGGATTTAATTGCATTAAAAAACATTCATTGCCTATGATACGTCTTACTTAAGAGTAATATTGTTACTATAGTAAGATGCACGAAAATAGTCCTATGGAAATTTTAACACACTGAAAAAACTGTTTTGTTGGGGTAACAACAAAATTGTTGTCCCAACAAAAAAATTTGGTTGAAATAGGGACAACTATTTTTTTTGTTGGACTAACAAAATTATTTTGTTAAAATTTTTTGGTTAAAGCAACCAAAATTTGCTGTGAGATTGGCGGTTCTTATTTACTACTTAGCCATTTTTTACTCGGACTTCGTTCAGAACTTCTTTAAAACTCAAAAAGTTAGCCCAAATGCGAAATAACTTACTAATTGACGTTGAACGTTTATTTGACGTGAAATAAATATTCTGTGCTATGTGGGTAAACAAAATATTTGGTTGGGAATACCAAATTTTATAACCAAACCCATTTTGTTGATCCAAACCATTGGTTTTGTTGGTTTGACCAATTTATTTGGTTACCTCAACAAAACGACGGCAACAAAATAAATTTTGTTGCTCCAACAAAACAGTTTTTTCAGTGCAGCTGTGCCCCCCTCACCCCTCTCTAAATGCACTCTTTTGTTATAGGATAATGAGTTGTGTTTCTGTATCAGTGAGCAATTTTAAGAGCGTGTTTGAGTGCCGAGGTTGTTGGATTTAAACCATTCGTATACTACGTAGATTTTGTTTAAAGGTTTTACGTATCTAAGCTTTAAACCATTTTATGAAGTATACAAAACCTAACTTAAACGTTTCATCTAAAATATACTTCGCCAACCCTATTTGTCTAGATGTCTTGTTGAAACCTTTATTTGGACTTGGATCCATAAACCTATGGTTCGAAACTTGACCCCACTGCCATTAGATGTTTAGCTATGACCCTGTCTAAAGAACCAGTTGCTCTAGTAACAAAGATGCGCAAAAGGCATCGAACCCATTCTACACTCATCCTTCATACATATTCGCTCTGGCAGCGTCAGCGTTTTAAGTGATAAATTAATCACTTTATAATCCAAAACAGTTATTATCTCTGCAACAATATCCCTGGTTTTTACAAAATGCATCGTGCCGGGCAGCTAATTCATCACTTAAACCATTTTATCTACGACCGTTGCATCTTGTAACGGGTAGAATAAATCACCAATAATTTATTATATTACAAGTAACATCATAAAGATTTAAATTATTTCGGTAAACAAAGTTTCAACCCGTTGCATAATGAAGTCCGCATATAACCATAAATTTTCCAATTTTCGACATGCTAATACAGAGATTCGCCAAATCACGTTCGCTGCGGCAAATAAAATGTCGAAACTCAACCCCCACGCTGAACTATATTTACATTCCTCCAACGATAGCGCGAAATTAAAAACCTGTAGAATATATTCTAATCACAAGTAATCTAAAAGCTCAATACCCTTACCTACACGCTAATGCACAATATGTGTTTCCTTCTCAAACGCTAGAGGAAAAGCAGTCGCATTATGTTGACATTGTCATATGTTACCCATCGGATACATCCGCACCCGCGAAGGAACGCCTTTGTATCCGATCGGTTACATGCCGCAGCGAACGTGTTAAGTTGTTTAAGTATAAATAAAGGTAGTGTATGCAACGATTGATTGTATTCAGCCTTTATTCCATTCGTGATATATTTTAATCTCACTCGTGGATAAAGGACCTTCATAATACAGTTGTTGCCTAAACTAAGCTGTATTAAACTTTGTTAAAATTTTTAAAGAATCGCGTTCATCGCATCACAGATTATACGCTCACGCACACTGAAGACTCGTTTAAAAGGATAAGGCACTATATATTTTTACAGCCTGTCATTATCACTTAGTATTCTTGATAAGAGCTCACGAAATGCCCTAGCTCTTATTTCGTTTTGGCGCGCCAAACATTTTTATGGCATGCACCAAAATGATTCGTCATCCATATTATCTTACGGAATGATGTATTTTAGTATTTCAACGACATAGATTCAATATAAGTTATTCTCTTTTTGAAAGTTGCGACCTTACTTTGTTTGATATCTATTGCAAGAAAATGTTATCCTTTTAAAAACGAAATAGTGATCATTGGATGCTTCAAGTGGTGTCAAAGTCGTGAACATTATACTAATTATTAATGAATTTAGTTTTTAATATATTTGTTGTTTTGAATATTGTAGGCTATTAATTTTTTACATGATTGACCCACAGTAAATAGCAGGACATACTGACTAGAAGATCCTTCTTAATTATCTTTCTTTTGCTCAAATCGCTTTTGTTTGTAGGTCCCGCCGCGCCGATGACTTGTTGTGCCGGAGTGTTTTGTGTTAGGATTGTTATTGTGAGAACAAAGATGAACCGTAGGATCGCCCTTGTTGTAAATGCACGCGGAAATGAGTGGGCTGCGTGATGGGAGAACTCGGAGAAATTCTATTGTCCGAACTAGATTAGCGATGTGTTTGTGTCTGATTACTTCCGGGCCGCAGCCTCAACGTTGTCGTCGTCCTCGGTTGGTCCTGCCTTGTGGATTTGATCGTGAATTGAGTGAAAAGATCCTCCACAGTTTGTTTTCACGCCAAATACGAGTACAAACTTATTTACATAACTGGCACAACTTATTTATACAAACTGTTATTTTTCATGCGGTTTATGAATCGTAGCCTCTTTGCTCTTTTGGATTAAGATCTATCTTTCAATTTCCTTGGAATTGAGGGGTCGTTAGAAAGCGATGCCCATGCAAGATGATGGCCATACTAAAACTTGTGGAAATGAAGTATTCTGAACATGGAAACCATTTCAAATGTTCGTTTTTAATATGCATATGAAGGCTAGGTCGTAGTATGAGAAAAGGGATTAATTATCCCTAATTGCCGAACACGCATAATCTTGCCATCCAGCCTATTTGAGTCCTTCGCCTCACACCTATGAATTTAAACGAATGCTATAAAACTTATTTGTCCTGATAGCATATTCCTTAGGGTTAAATTCACCAAAGACCGAGTGTGTTTTCGTTACGCTCGAAGTGTTACTTTGTCATTTAAACATTCCTCGAGTTTACAGGATGTACTGGGATATTTTACAACATCTTGGTATCCAGAATGCAGACGTATATTTGAATGTTGAGAGGTCTCTAGGAGCAGTTGCTGTTTTGTATGCTAATTGATTGTGACGTGTTTTACAGAATGCACACAACTGGAGGACCCCCGCCTCGAGTGGCGCGCCATACAGGAGGCCATGCTCAGAGACTACCTACACACGGCTCAGGACGTCCTCGAGGTATGTCCTCATGATCTTGACATGCATGTCTAGTGTAGTTGTTGGACCTTTACAAGTGTGATATAACCAGTGGCGCTAGTCTTTTGGAGCCACCAGCGACAGAATTTGGAAGTGTACGAGGAGCAAATTCGGTCGTGTCGTTGTTGAAATCAGTTGGCGCTACAATTTTCTAACCTATCTGTGGAATTTATACATCTGTGGGCTATTTATTTGACTCAGATTTACAGAATCTACTGATGTCCCCTTACTATTGCTAAATGAAGGCGTTTACTCCATTTTAAAGTATATATTTTTCAGTAAAAGATATGTTCCTGCACAATTTGCCATGTTCCTTTTCATCTGTAGATGTAAAAATTACGGATTTTTTGCAAGTTGATGTGGTGTTGGAAGAAAGCATTGCGTGTCAACTCGTCTCAATCTGTAAACACCGCAGACATTTAATAGCTCAATCCTGCCAACAAGAAACTCAGTCCTTGCACAGGTCGAAGAAATAATCATTCTAAACGTTTTGGTTCGGCTATGAAATTTTAGCCACATTTTTCCCGAAGAAAGAGATTAATGTTTTTTATTTGATCTTATTTGGCGAACTCCAGGTCGTTTAAAGCAAGCGCTCTCTACCCATTGTAGTTTCGAGTCCTTCCTTGGTGGCATATTTTGCGAAAAAATTAATCACATCTTCTCAACAGAGGGTTTTCTCGGGTTCTCGTTTGTCTCTGCCGACTGTTGTGTATCGCATGGTAGCGGCGCGCGGCGGCGGCGCGGCGGTGCGGTGCAAGTCCCGAGTCTGTGACATTTGTCGGCCCCGCGCGCTGGTATGCGGCGCGGCCGAGGAAAGTCTACTCTAATGAATTGAACGTATCTCGGGTCGGCGCGGTGGGGGAACGGAATGCAGTCTCGTGCGGCGTTGCCACATGGTGCGCGCCGTGGAATGTGGAAAGCTAAACACCGCCCGGCCCGTGCGTACACTCCGCTCCGGTACTACGGCGCGGCGCGGCGTACAGCGCTACACTGCACTGCACACTGTGTCCCTCAAAATATACCATAGCGTAAACTGAAGAGCACTGTTGGGGAAAGCTATCAAATAATTCTTCTACATATCTTCTTATTTATTATATCTAGGCCTAATTATCAGAAATATTAATTTTAATTTATATTGTAAATATTCTTCTTTTGTAAAATTATGAATGGTGTATTAAGTTATGTATATTGTATCAATATTGTAAAAATGTTTTAAAGGATCAATAAAGATTTAGCCTAATTTTTCACATTTAACTTAAAGGCGATATTAAACATACATCTGTTTTAACTCATTTTTCACGACTTTTTATCAATCAGTATATTGCATTCCAGCTGTTTGTAGTGTTTTTTTTTTTTTTTTTTTTTTTTTTTTTTTTTTTTTTTTTTTTAGTTGTAGGCCTATATCAAATTGAGCATAACACACCAAGTGTAGTACCGATGCGATGCTACAATAAACTGTGTTGCAAGACTGAGTAATAGGAATTAATAACAATGTGTGTAAAAAAATGTGAAGCTAAAAATGTCAATTTGAAACATGAATTTTCGAATTCACCTCATTGTGATAAAATGGAATGCTGTTACCCAATTGGTTTCACTTCATATGCTTGATTTTTAATTGGTTAACAATATGTTGCACAGCATTTTCTACCTAACTAGTTTTTCCCTATATGAACATTCCGAAGGACACGAAATGTGAATCCCTAAATGTTAAAAAATACGCTACTGCAGTACCACAAAAAAAGTGTCCAATACATATTTCAAATCTGTACACCGCCATAGTTTATATAACTATGTACTGTATCCTTCTAAATTATTTTACAAAAACTTTAACCAATTCAATTAATAAAATATAATAATAAATTAATTATTATTGAGTATGTTAGGAATTCCTCGAACCCTAGGAGGAAAATGCTTGTTGCATTGTCGGAACTCGCTGTACTACTCCAACCCAGGGGCAGAAAATGTATTGCCTCCTAAAATTTTCCCCAGTCGCACTAGATTTCCCCCCAAGATGGACGCGACATATTTATGAATGTCTTAAAACTCAACAGATTACAATAAGCCAGTGAAATTATAACGATTTTAAAATTTTAGTTTAATATAAAACACAAGTAGTTAACATATAATCAAAACTACTTACCAGTACTTCTTATTACTTACATCTATCATAACTAAAATAAAATCTTGATTAGATACTCAGTTTTAACTTCAATTATTAAGGAAAGGAAAATCACAACTAAAAAAATTAATAAATTCCCTAAAATTTCTCTAGACATAGAATTTCCGCTGATCCTAGATCGCCGAATCGGACATATTCTGCACCCCTGCCCCGACCCACCAGCACAATACAGTACAATCTAAATTCAATCTGACAGTACCATTTTGTAATGTGCCCATGCATGTAATATGCCAGTCTAAAGCCGCGTTTACACTGGAGTTGCAGACATTTGTCTGCAATTTTTTGTCTGCAACATTTTGTTGTCGACTTTTTGTTGCCGACTTTTTGTTGTAAACAATATACTACATTGTCACTTGTTCCACTGCAACTTTTATCGGCAACAGAAAGGCAACACTCGTCCAGTCAGTCAAGTTCATTACTGCTTTGTTGAAGTTAAATGATTCAGCTACTGTATTTCACTCTAAGCAGTATTTTTTTTTTCTTGTCTTTGTATTCAGGCAACGTTGGGTTCCACAGAACGGGCCTTTATTGATATAGCTCAATTAATGATACAATTTGATCCCTTGACCAATCCATATTAACTACAACTAGGGACAGTTTCAATACTCATACACAATAACAACTCAAGTGACACTGGCACACGGCGTATAAACGACACTAGCGTAGCCATTGAACTGTATAAGCATAGTAGTGTAGTAAAATTAAGCCAAAATATGGCTGGAAAATTAAAAAAAATTTGGACATAAAATTTTTGCTGAAGTGTGTTCTATGCCATCACCTGACCTCCCCCAGAGAAGTCCCCTGAAATCCCCAGTGGGCAACATGCCTAAAAATGATGGGATGGCCCACGTGTAGTCAGAAATAAATCTTTCGTCGATCAATGGGTTTATGTACATCACATTAAAGCCCTTAAGTAGTAGAATTTAATGCCGCAAACCCCATCTCAAAAGGTTGCCTGAGTCGAAAACGGCAGCCTGTCAAACTTTGAATAGGTAGTAATTAATTTTAACGCTTAAAATGTAATAATTTTTGAAATACTTGACCTTTTGAGGTGCGGTTTGTGGCCAACGTTTGCTTTTCCAATTACCTTTGAAAATGCGGATAGCTTATCATGTGTCTATCATATTACCCTTGAACCATCCTTCGCATGAACGTCCCAAAGAGGAAGTTTAGAAAAAAGATTTTCTTAGTCCATAGCCATGCTATACATAATTTTAAAGGTCTTAGTAAGGAGAGTACATAGCCGAAAACCAGACATCAAAAGGTCAAATATGTCGGAAGTTATTGCATTTCAAAGTTTTGATAGTATTATTTTATTCTAAACTTTGAACGCCTGCCATTTTACTCCCGACGGTTATATTGAGGTCGGGTTTACGGCATTGTATTCTACATTTTAAGACCTTTAATTATATATATATATATATATATATATATATATATATATATATATATATATATATATACACCTTCTGGAATGTATTTAAATTTAGTATGCTTAATATCAAATTTTAATGTAACTCATTATGGG
The DNA here is from genome assembly GCA_030545055.2 of Neoaliturus tenellus. Classification (NCBI taxonomy): domain Eukaryota; kingdom Metazoa; phylum Arthropoda; class Insecta; order Hemiptera; family Cicadellidae; genus Neoaliturus; species Neoaliturus tenellus. The sequence goes on from CM061531.1 coordinate 120,537,692, forward strand.
CCAACACCTCATTTTTAAGCGTGATCCCTACATGGGATTTCTGGGGACTTTTCGGAGGAAGGTCGGGGGATGCCATAGAACACATTTCAAAAGAAATTGGCTTTCAAAAAATTATTTCATTTTTCCCGACTAATTTTACTACACTATGTTGAGCTATACTGAATGCGGCATCACCAGCGCCAGGACAGTCACGTGGTACTGATGGCAGGTGGAGCGGGAGGCTGAGGGGATGTCTGCAACTTTTGTTGCACCGTAATTTGTCACTGCAACCTTTGTCGACAACACTTGTTGCCAACATTTGTTGCAATCCTTTGATCTTTACCGACTCTCAATGGAAAACAAAATTTTAGTTGCCAACACCCCAAATCTGTCTGCAACATTTCAAGTTGCAGACAAAATTAGAGCCGTTTTTATCTACGCAACAAAAATCGGCAACTTTTTGTTGCCAACACGTGTCTGCAACTCCAGTGTAAACGCGGCTTAAACTCGTGAATTTCCAAAATCTGTGCGAGTCGGACCGGCCAACTGGCTGTCTCCCCGGTACGGTAACCTTTTGCGAGTGATGTTGTGCAATAACAACGGACGCGGCGAGGGTTGGGTGGTTCCTCCCCGACTGTTGTGTTGTGTTTTGCATATCCGGCCTCCCCGCCCCGCGCCGCCCGCTTCCTCCCTTGGCCCAGTTTTCACGCGTAGGCGCGCCGCGGCTATGCAGATTCGATTATTGTTGTTAGCGCCTTTGAATACCAGACCCAGGCCGGCGTGAAGAGGCAACAGCTCATAAAGTAATGGATATCCTGATCAGTTATTTGTTTGGCGGGTGGTAAATTGCGTAAAATCTAAACTTGGGTATCGAATTCCCTGCTAAATGAAAATGACAAGGCATTTTAAATTTTTAACTTATTGGTCTCCATAAGACGAGCTTGTTTGAAAAACAAACGCCGTTAAAGCCTTGCAGTATTTACAATTACTTCTTCTATAATTTTTTTCAAATAAAAGAATTACAATAATTAACGCATTAAAAGCAATCCTAGTACCTACAGATTTCTTCGTGTATAATATTTTTATAATGATTTAGTTCAGAATTTATGTGTAGGCCTAATCACTAGTAAAATATAAGCCTATACTTGTTCACTACAATATATTTGGGGGTATATGAGATGCACAATATTTTCATTCTATATTCTAATTATCTCTAACTTTGTTTTTTAGAGAATTTCTAGATCCTAATGATGTTTTACCATCAGTGTTTTTAACTATCTATTACTATTGTGCTTTGCATTATTTGTTAATCTTTACACCGTTCGTTAACCGTTATTGGTAGTGTATCCTTGTTACACTGCGGCTTATCGATAACACACTGTCACTTCGGCATTTCCCCAGCTTGACACCGACAGCCACACATGCCTGTTGCATGACGCTCTACGCCAGCTAGCAGCTAGCTATAGACGTTTGACACGGGTTTTGTGGCGTGTGACGCACTAGCACCACGTGCGTCACACGCCATCTGCCCGCCGCGCCGCGCCGCATACTGCATACTACGTTGGTCGCTGGACGCTGACGCTATCTTTCGTCCGCCGTTCGCAACTGTGATTGGCCAGTTGGCAATAAATATACCACGTTTGCCGCGTACCCGCTGTCCGCCGATGCTGATAAGGTCACTCAGTGGGATGCATTCCTCCATCTTCCTACTGTACAGTCAAATAATGCTCGTTATCCTATAATCAAACATTTTCCATGCGTGGATTTTTTTTATAACTGTAAAAAATGACGTACAGACGAAAGAATATTGTGTTACCGTTTGTGAACTTTACGTTGGGTGCCTACGCAGTGCAATGCACCGTATTATTCGGATTGGGTTGAAAATTCAATAGTTTGATTGTTTCTATTTGACTCTTAACATGTGTTATGCTACTCGCTTTATCGCAAAACTACGAAGAAAATATAAAATAAAGTTATAGTTGGTCATAAATAATGGGAGGTGTTGCATTGGTAAAAAAGTTGCCCGTTATTTATAAAAAATAACCTGGTTGATCCTAGTGTCTTCAACACTTCTGGTTAGATATCCTGAATGTTACAACTATAATGACACTAATTTTTAAAATTATCATCAAAATTTTTGCAATCCGTCAAAAACTATAGTGCTATACATATTTCCTTAATTTTTCTCACGCCTGTTAGATACCGAGATTGTTTCCATAAATATCCATTCTATTAATCTTCTTCTTTACCTTTGGGCTGGTAGGCCATTGTTGCGCAGTCGGCAATGTTAACCATACGGCTTTTAATGCAAAACATGGTATTTTATTCCAATGTTTCGGACGCCGTTTTTCAACAGATTTTTTAAAACTTGGTAAGTGTTTAGTTTAATAGTTATATTAGGCCCCTTAACAATTATTACTCTCTGGGATGTCGCAAAGTAACTCGATTTTCCTTAGTAATATTTGTTAAATTTTCAAAGTTTCGAGGTATGAGGGACCTAATATAACTATTCAACTAAACACTTACCAAGTTTAAAGAAAATCTGTTGAAAAACGGCGTCCGAAACAGGGGGATAAAATACCATGTTTTGCATTAAAAGCCGTATGGTTAACATTGCCGACTGCGCAACAATGGCCTACCAGCCCAAAGGTGAAGATGGCACAGAGACATTGGGAATAGGCCTACCCATCAAATCGCATTGAACTCTTGCACTTTTCAATAAACCAGTACGTTAACATGTCATAATTGCCTTCAAAGTGGTGCATTGTTCGTCATTTTGCAGATACACAAAACCGATTGTGGCAAATGTTTAGACAATTGCGCCTAGACGCGTGTGCTCGATGCGCCCTTTCATAGATATGTGATTAGGTAATGAACGAGGCTGATCTCTGTATACCCAACTTGTATGAGTCACTCCAACCCTACTGATGTGAGTCAGTCGGCTATTGTTTTGACATTGCCATGATTGTGTTCGGCGCTTGCTTCCTGATGAGTCACAAAATTTCAGTAGTTCGTCCTCGTTAACAAAAACAATTGTTTGGACCGGTTTGTTTTCCTCCGGGCCAAAATATAGTAATCTGTCATAGTAGAACATTTTTGCCAACTCGACCACTTTGAAAGGTTCGCATTTCGGGACTTTTTAATCTGTTTTGGTTGAAAATGTGCCTATCATTAGACCATATCCAGAAGTCAATACGTCGCGTCGAAAAGCGAACATAGAGTACGAGTAAAGACATTCTTTGTATCGTTTTGGTGGTTCCTTGGTTTCGTTAACTCCGGTAGAAATGCAATTGTAGCTCGATAAAATCCAGCAAAAATGTTATCTAGCTGCTGGTTATTTGGTGACAAGCGTACTTTGATTGATTTTGAAGAGTTTGATTTCTATAAATCTTAGAGTGTTGTTGGTGTTATATAAATCGTAGAGTGTTTTTTGTAAATCGTGTTTATAGATTAATCCTCTTGGTACTGAGTGCCTACCAGCGCTTAAATTTCTTTTTTAGATCTTGTAGAGTTTTGTAATTAAAGTACCAGGTTAACCGAGCCTTGCTCGTTGCTTTTAATTTACTTTTGATATAGTGTCATGGTAATAAAACTATTAAATTTCCATCAACGACCAAATGTACCTCTTCACAGTTAACAACTGTTTCAATAAGACTGCTTAACATTAATGTTCCTTTATTTTTGTATACATTTCGTTGTTATTTCGTTACCGAAATAGTAACCCATAAGACCAATGTTAAAAATTATTATTTTTAAACTTAAATTTAAACCAAATTCGATTTTTCCTGGGGATTGAGGCTGTTTCTGAACTTATTTTTGGGCCAAAACACTCTTAAATGCAAAGTCTAAGCAAAATCTACCCGCTAGATTTCGAGATTGTGGAACACACACCCCTTCAGACACTGCTCTTGTTATAGTATTAAGATTCTAAACATTTACCCCCAATCATTGGACTTGTTCTTCACACATACACTTGAATAAATCGCAACTTTACCAGATGCGACTCTTTGACTTTTGTTCTTTCGTATTTAGATGTAAAATAGTGTAAACTGAGAATAGTTTACTGTTATTAAGAATGCATTCTATACAGACTTGTTGCCAAATGCATCGATATTAAAATTATGGTTTTGTTAACTGTATTTAGGCTAAACATTGTTAAAACATGGTGGGTGTTGTCTCGACACGACCCCGCGGCCGGGGTTGCCACCCTTGTGTTGGTCACGTGGTTCCGCGTGGGAGCGCGGCCGCGGCGGTCCTTCGTGTTGCGGCACCGACTGTACCGCTGGAATGCGCGCTGTACACTCGCCGCGCCGCGCCGGGCATCGCACCATCCGGCAACGCCGCGCCCTCCCGACGCTACCTGTGTTACACGCATACCACTCTACATTGTCTTTCTCTCTCCCTCCACCGGCTCTCGCCCCGCGTTTTTCATCCTCCCGGTTATTATTTATACCTGCTATTATGTGTACGGATATCGATATTTTATAATGAAGCCGAGATTTAATTATTGCGTCCGTAGCGTCGCAGCGCGGCCTGGATGTGAGCTGGCGCTCGCTTTAAATCTGCGTTTTGTTTATGGCGCGCGGGGGTGTATACGACTTGGTTGTATTAGTAATATTTTTATTGTAAGATAAAATTACTCCATCAATACCGCTGCAATATCGTTGAAAATGTTTTCATGAATATTCCGCATAGTATTTTATTTACGGTACTATTACACCTACTATTGTAATCCGTAATCCACTTTTAGCAATGAAATTACTAAAGGCGCGATGTGCCGGGCCTTCAACAATGTCGTAAAATCTATTGTAAATTTCAAACAATATCGAAAATCTATCTGTATTTTTTCACAGTGTTGTACAACGTGTTTACAAAATTGTGGTACACGATCCGTAATGGAGAATGCGGAAGTACACTTTCGAGTACAGTCACAACATTGGAACATAGGGAAAAAAGCTTCAAAACTTCACCGACCTATCCCCAGATGTATTTGATTCCTTATTGAAGTAGTTGGACATTTTGGAATTCAGAATGTATATAGGTCCGTAAAAGTTGTTGGCTTAGAATCTCTGATCGACTTTCTCAAATTTAGTAGGAAAAAGTGAAACCATTTGTCTAGATAATTTTTTGTCTAACTGATTTTTACCATTATACCGACTTGTTTTGGTTAGCTTGAAGTCAACCTAATAAAATGGTCGTGATATGACCTCGTTGACTAATTAAGATTCGCTTATTTGTCTTTTTCATGGTGTACGTATCGAACTTATGAGCCACATCGTGAATTCATTTGTGCAGTGTGAGTCTAGAAAGGCGAGCGGGTGGCCGACCATATAAGGGCGTGGGAACGGAAGTCATCCTAAACTTCGCACCTACAGCACAATATTACCGTACCCGTCAATGGATCGGTGGAACGGGCTTGCTAACTGCGATACCGCCACATATGGTCAAACTGTGGCCGGGCTACAACGTGCTACCAACACACGCGCACACACGTCCAGTTGGCGCTGTCGGCGAAATGCGAGCAGCTAGAATCCGGTGTCTAGACGAAACCGTCAACGGACACGACGGAATCGATTGCTGCTTTATCAGCACATTATCTAACGTTTCGAGTAATAATTGAATCAATATGATGAATAAACTGTTTCAATATTTCATCTCCAATAACTGTGATAGTAGTATATAACCATTGACTGCCAACCTAAGGGGGATACAACAATGCGGGAACTAAAGTGAAACAATCAAAATCAAACAGTACTGCATTCTGGATTAACAAATATGTATAGGTCGGTATTGATACCACCGTGTAAAATATTATATTTGTGATTAAAGGCCGGCCCATGGAGGCGACGCATCGCGACACATCTGTGGCGATAGATAGGCCTACAGTAGCAACATACAGTAGTAGCATGAGGCTATACAGCAGTGGCAGTAGAGTACATCCATCCATCAGTATCTCAAGCCCCGAATGCCGGTGTTTACGGTCGATCCTCTGGACATGCAGGAGATGGAATGCGGTCTCCTAAACATCAACACACGTCCTGCTCTGACATCTGTCGGCTGTTCACAGTTTTCAAATCACCTTGTCAAATTTTGGAAACTTTTCTTAATAGGCTACTTCCAGAAATAATTTTATGGGATTGCTTGTGTTAACTGTCTTCTTTTATAGATTCTTCCTGGGTTTTACAAAATGTTGAACTCTGGCTGGGGGAGAGGGGGCGATTTCTCGTATTCTGTGATGGCCGTAGCCGTGGCTGTGGCTGTGGCTGTGGCGGTGAGCCGGCCCGGGTAAGCCAGGTAGCCAGCACATTAATTATACGGGATTGTTTCAATTATTCACAGGGTTATTAAGCCCCCCCCCCCCCCAACCCTCCTCTCCTCTCACGGAGAGGAGCCCGCTTGCATTCCTCGCCCCTCCCCCTCCCCCTTCACCTCACAGTCATCATCACCGAGGGGCTACAAATTCGTTTTTATATCTACATCTGTTGTTCCTTTACGTAGAGCGTCTGATTTCTCGTTCCTGATGTCGCTGAAGCGTCTACGTCTTTCTTGTAGATAAATGGAATTAGCCTATCTCATTTGTTGGCTACTTGAGTACTGTAGACCGTTCAATTTTCATCAATCGTTAAATATTACGGAAATATACACCTGTAATGCTCAAATTACCGACAAAACCATCATACCGTAAAAGAGGAGAATGTTATTAAAGTTGGAAAGTGACGAAAAAGACGCAATTTTTTACCAGTCTCGATTCATCATCAGTCTTTTAACTATGGAGATAGTGGTTATCAGGCAAATTCCAAAGCTGTTTGCAATTAGATGTTGCCAAATGTTGAGCATGATCGCCGCCGCATCGGGTGCGACTGTGCATGGCTGCGACAGTGTCAATGATTCATGCTGATGATATTCAAACATTGCACGGTTGACTCACCGCGAGACCTTGGACCAGTGCAACACAGAACCCACAGCATGCATGCTGCATGCTGCATGGATACTCGACACGCCACGCATCACGCAATAACACAACATGCCATAACTCACTTGTATTCTGACTGTGCTGTCGTTACTGATAAATGCCAATCAATCGTGCTAGTTAAACGAGTTGAGTTTTTGTTTCGAACCGGACATTGTTAATTGTTGGTTTGGGAGGTGGGTACGGCAACTATTTTGTAACATGCGACCAAATCCATAGACACGTGTACAGGAAAATGTTGATGGTTTTACGTTGACTGAACCTGACAGTTGTCAATATTCTGAATGGTTTTATACAGCTTTAAACATCTATTTTTTCGGGGATAGCCTCATTGCGCACAGCGGTCAGAAAACTGTCAAACTTCTGGGCATCATTGCGCACAGTGGTCACTCGGGGCCCCGCTTGGGGGTGGCATCATTGCGCACACGGTCAAAAACGAAACTTGTAGTCCCGTTCCTATGTTAAATAAATAGAGTAGCAATATATATATGCTATATATCTTTACATAGCTGCATATTTAAACTTCAAATTGTTTCATTTCACTAATATAATAGTTATAATTCATGGATCTATTATTTCAGCAAAATTATAATTATCTAGCAATATAAACTTTATTTAATAATTACTGTGTAACATATATGCATAAATGTTATAATTATACTTGTAATAAGGTATTATTGCTTCTAAATCAAATAAGTTTACAAATAATTGGATATTGTTTTGAAAATAACGATGAAAATAGTCTTAGCCGGTTAAACCATTCTTATTACTATATAAAGGTTATTTTAACAAATACACGGTATAGCATCCACACTACACTACTCACAACCTACAACTCACAAAACCACAATATGGAATGGTTTGAGATGTGCTCTCAAAGGATGCAAAACTGAGAATGGCTACTTCGGCAACTATGATGGAAAGAGGCAGGGGTGTTTTTCCAAAGCACATTCTTTTGCATACTACCAGGAATTCGCCCACCACCGAAGGACCGCAGAAAACACCCCCCAAACAACTCTAAGATGGAATGGCCCGAGAGAAATCTTTGAAGTTTTAACACTATTTTTCATAATGGGTTTAAAATATACGTATGTTTGAATTTTGTAATGCATAAGCCTGCTTATGTTTACCATTTTGGCGTGGAGTGGTAATAAGAAGCGCTTTTAAAGGCAATAAAAAGTAACGCTATCATAGCTTTATTTAGCACAGAACTTTGAGTGCGTCACTAAATTTATTAAAAGTTATATTTCGTTTATTGGGTTTTGCAGTCAATTCCACTTCTTGTGACAAAACTACTATTACATTGTAAATTATACTTACAACATATATACATTATTTTTATGCCATTGCAATAAACGATGCTATACTACGAGCAATTTCTGAAGGGATGTGTGTTCCACGATCTCGGAATCTAGCAATTAGATTTTGCTTAAAGTTTGCATTTAAGAGTGTTTTGGCCAAAAAATAAGTGTGGAAACAGCCTCAACCCCAGGAGAAATCGAATTTGGTCTAAAATTTAGTTTTTAAATCGTAATTTTTAGCATTAGTATTATGGGTTGCTATTTTGGTAACGAAATCAATAAAATATAAAGAGAAATAAAGGATTGTGTTACTAATTATGGCAAACTGTTAGGAAAATTACAATATTATAATGAACAAACTGGTAATATGTAGAAAAATAATCCAGGCACTAAAAAATAATTTTAATTATCTAGAAAATAATCATGTCTGTCTAGAAAAAATCTTCACTTACAAACGTTTTAACGAAGGGTAAAATAATTTCTCTTAAAAACACGAATACAATTGTTTTAAAAGGACAGACAATATTATGTGGTCACAGAGTTTTATATCTCCACTTAATTTAATATTCTTTATGTAAATGATCTTTGGTTTCGGTGCGAGCGGCCCAGCGGCCGGCGCGGCGCCGGCGCGCCCCCGTGGAGGGTCGGGCAAAACTGACCGTGTGCGCAATGATGCTCGACCCACGGGGGGCCATAAAACTGACCCTCGTCAAAAACTTGACCGCTGTGCGCAATCAGGGTAAGCCCATTTTTTCAGTGGTGCCTCTTTATTCGCGTTATTAACTAATTTTGCTACGAACTGTATATACTTATTTGTCACTGTATTGTTTAGTGTGATGGCAACCAAGGTCTACATGCAGTTATAGTGTAGTAGGCATTAGTTATTATATTACCGATCCAAAATCAAAAATCACTAGTGCTAAGTTCTGGACATGCATCATGATACATGACAGCAACGATACATTGCAGCATGATACCACATGACATTTCTCTGTGACATTTCACTGTTGTATTGAGTCTCTCTACAGATAAACTATAATATACCCTATGTTTAAACACTTGCGTGTCTTATGACGCTTACATACAACGCGCACATTTAATCGGAATGCGGAAATGTAATAGGTACATAAATAACAAAGCGTTTAGCTATAGCTAGACTACAGAAAAAACAGTGAGCTAATGCACCTACATCATCTTAGTTCAACCGCGTGTCTCTTAATCATTAGGCATGCTTCGGAATTATCTGTGAAAATCAGAACACTACCCTACCTCGACGACCGACCCGAACAAAATTTAAACCTGTAGTAAACCGTATTTTCCAACTGTTATTGCCGGCACGAGAGGATTGACGGGGTCGGGGCCGGGCGCTGTAGCCGTACCATTGTAAAAGCAAACAGGGCCAATAAAATTAAAATGTAAATAAGGAGCGCGGCCGCGGGGCGATTACCATAAGATTGGTTTTTAATGCGGCGCAGCCCGGTAGCCAGATGCGTGTTAGTTGATAACAGCTTTTTTACTGCACCCGGCCGTAAATATCACAGAGGAGCGGGGAACGAGAGCCCGGATGCTGGCCATAGCAACCGGACGAATCGTCGACCAGTGCAGGGGCTGCGATATCGGAGAGGGGCGGGGAACGAACGGGACCCCGGATGCTGGCCATAGCTACCGGATGAAATGTCGACCAGTGCAGGGGCTACGATATTGGAGAGGAGCGGGGAACGAACGGAAGCCCGGATGCTATCCATAGCAACCGGATGAAATGTCGACCAGTGCAGGGGCTACGATATTGGAGAGGAGCGGGGAACGAACGGGAGCCCGGATGCTGGCCATAGCAACCAGATGAAATGTCGACCAGTGCAGGGGGGCTGCGATATCGGAGAGGGGCGGGGAACAAACGGAAGCCCGGATGCTATCCATAGCAACCGGATGAAATGTCGACCAGTGCAGGGGCTACGATATTGGAGAGGAGCGGGGAACGAACGGGAGCCCGGATGCTGGCCATAGCAACCAGATGAAATGTCGACCAGTGCAGGGGCTACGATATTGGAGAGGAGCGGGGAACGAACGGGAGCCCGGATGCTGGCCATAGCAACGAGATGAAATGTCGACCAGTGCAGGGGCTGCGATATCGGAGAGGGGCGGGGAACAAACGGAAGCCCGGATGCTATCCATAGCAACCGGATGAAATGTCGACCAGTGCAGGGGCTGCGATATCGGAGAGGGGCGGGGAACAAACGGAAGCCCGAATGCTATCCATAGCAACCGGATGAAATGTCGACCAGTGCAGGGGCTGCGATATCGGAGAGGGGCGGGGAACAAACGGAAGCCCGAATGCTATCCATAGCAACCGGATGAAATGTCGACCAGTGCAGGGGCTGCGATATCGGAGAGGGGCGGGGAACAAATGGAAGCCCGAATGCTATCCATAGCAACCGGATGAAATGTCGACCAGTGCAGGGGCTGCGATATCGGGGAGGGGCGGGGAACAAACGGGACCCCGGATGCTATCCATAGCAACCGGATGAAATGTCGACCAGTGCAGGTGCTGCGATATCGGAGAGGGGCGGGGAACAAACGGAAGCCCGGATGCTATCCATAGCAACCGGATGAAATGTCGACCAGTGCAGGGGCTACGATATCGGAGAGGGGCGGGGAACAAACGGAAGCCCGGATGCTATCCATAGCAACCGGATGAAATGTCGACCAGTGCAGGGGCTGCGATATTGGAGAGGAGCGGGGAACAAACGGAAGCCCGGACGCTGGCCATAGCAACCAGATGAAATGTCGACCAGTGCAGGGGCTACGATATTGGAGAGGAGCGGGGAACAAACGGAAGCCCGGATGCTATCCATAGCAACCAGATGAAATGTCGACCAGTGCAGGGGCTGCGATATCGGAGAGGAGCGGGGAACGTCTCCAATAACGCATTTCGTCAGAATTTAATTTGCTCATATAAAACAAGATTAATCGCTTTTAAATGCTCTTCTCTGTGGGTAATCAAAGCTCCGTTAATTTGTGTCCAAATTTCAATCACTCATGTCGAACATCATGTCGAACAATACAGTAACACTGAACAGTATAAACTAACAGAATGGAGTGAACAGCAGCTCTAGTATGCATCAGTAAGCCGATGTTTACTGAACATACATTGTCGGATCCCCCAGTTGTACGTCTTCAGCCGACGCGCGGCGCAGCGGTAACCGATTTGTTGTGACCCGGCTAACTATTGCATTACGTCGCAAGCCGCCTTCCCGGAATCCACGTTCTCGGTACTGGCCGTTGCGTAAATATTTGTCGCGTTCTCTCGGGATTCCGCCCCGCTGTTTCCAGCTAACGTGGACTGGATTCTGTTCCCATGATGTTCTGTTTTTGTTTATCGTACCGTACGCATAAGTTGTTGTGAAAACGTTTGATTTAGTTATGTATATTCAAATCAGCGTGTCCTGTTTTAGTTAGACGAATGAACTTGCAAAGCTTATTATAAAAAACACGTTGTTTGAATTGTGACACTAGTAAGGTTTCTGATTTAAACATTTATAAGATACACCTTAAAAAGTTACCTTGATGCAAGGAAGGCTACCAGGTATGTATGCCCATCAATAGGGTCTAATACAATGGATTATGATGTATTTATGCAAGCTATATTCGGATCTCGCCACTCTTTTTCGGTGTTAAAACGCCTGTACTATAGTCATATGCTTTTATCAATGTCTATTATACACTCTCATCCAATACATTAATTTGAAATAGAATTTTGTTCCCGCATACTACTAGTACAGGCATTTCGCAGTCAATGACTATAAATAAATAAACAACCTAACTTGTCGCCCAGAGCAGTTGTGCAGCGTTCAGCGTAAGGTCGGCGGTGACTTGTGTTCGTCAGTTTTGCAACTTGGGCTTCGGGACCGGGTGTGTCGTCTCAGTTCAGATCCGCGGACATTCCGGGATGCCGGGATACCGCGACGCTGCCCGGAGAAGGAATTAAGGGTCGTTACATCCATCAAAACGTTCAAAGTGTTAAGATATTTGTCTTTCGTGTATAAATCATCTAAGCAATCAAATGTCAGACTATAATAATTTGTTCAAATTGAAATTGTAAGTCCCGTGTTTTAGCGGGAAACTATAGCTCGTTCTGTAGATTTGATTTGAATGAATGTTTGTAGAACGAAGCTCGGTTTACCAGTTCTGTACTGTGAAATACTGTAGTTCTTCCCGTTGCAGCGCGAATGCGTATAGGTAGGCCTACTACCGTTCTGAAATTTCCGATGAAATTTGGATATGCTGTAACTTTATTTTTTTTTTCGATTAATAATGTAGAACTGAAGCTTTTATTCCATGGGATTGTTGTAAGCGAATAATAAGTTCCTATGTGACTGAAGGTACTTGCTAATTTGTAAGTTATTTATACCGTATCAATATTTGAGTTATAAATATCAAACGAAACAATCACTATAACAAACGAACAAACATGGTCTTTGATGGACTCAATCTTCGCGGTGATAACTACTGTAATAGATTCTTTCTTATACTGTATTTGGGAAAAGCATCACGGATCGCATCACTCGTGTTTTTTAAAGTCTTTCGTGTTTACGAATGAATTATCAGATGCTTCTTGGATAACTTGGTTGGCCTCTGATTAAATGAGCATTTTCACATTCCAGCACGCGTTCAATGATAACGTCGATAATAGCTCAGGCATGCTTTTATTCTGTGCTTGATTACCGTTCCGAATATAAAGTCATTCATATTAGTTTTTGATTGTAGCACAGAGAATAAGTATTCCATCCGATTACCATCAGTGATAACTAAATAACTAAAATTATAAACATGGAACATTGCAGTATCTATCACTTACCGTACCACCCGTTTTACTAATGGGAAAAATTTAATACACCAAAGTAGGTTTACTTCTAACTGAAATTGTTTAGATTTTCCGCATTCCAGCACGACTTGTCTGATTGAATCGAAGATAGACCCTATGCTCAGGATGGTTACTTAGGTTGGAATTCCTTAATTCCCAATCTGATGGTCAGTATTTTTAACTCCATTAGAGCAACAGACAGAACGGAATTTTGGAAAGTGTCTAACTTCGTATCTCACACATTCTTACTAGAATAAAAATATATACCTATACAAACATTTACAACAGAACGGAACGTGCTGGTTTCATATTCTGTGTTCATTAGGATGAGTAGTGAGTGATCTTTATCAGAAGCGTAACTCTCCAACATTCTTCTAAATTATATAATTGCTGGGAGAAATAATTTGCAGTAATAACAGGAATGTAGGGTTATCTAATTGTGTAGGAGTAGTCGGCATTAATTAAGAGTGCATTGACTCCGAATGTGGGTTTATTAAGTGATTTGGTTTCGCTCAATCTGTGATGCCTACCGTTGAAGTCCCCAGAATATTTTTTAGCCATTTCCAAAGTACCGGTAGTATTGATACCATCCATCGATTGAATATGGATGGTTTTTTGCCGAGATGTCGTTACCGTAATGGTCGTGATTTGACCACTTTGAAGAAAATCGGTTTTTGTCCCATTGTAAATCCATAGATTTTTTAGCCTAATCCCAGATTATATCAACCATTCTTCTGTTTTTCTTGGCATTCTCTTACAACCCATCACCAAAAACCTGTGGAAGTCAAAATCCATCGTAAGCTTATCCCATAATAATCATAGGTAAGCCTCGGTTGTTTCGGTTCCTACAATACTAATGGAATTCGGAGCGCGGGCTCGAGTAGGAGTCCTGTATTCCATTTGTCGTTTATCTGCTCCGAGGCGACAAACTGTCGGGGTGAAAAATTTCCTCATAATCCATTGTCTACAGAGTCGTTCGGCATTCCATCATCACTCCATAGATTCTTATCTCTCAGATTATCCTCATTCAATCCGTTTGGAATTCGGGAGGCGGGCTGGAATTCCGCTCTCGGCGGGCGGCGCGGCAACAATGGAATGTGGAGGATATCGGCCCCAATGGCATAGTTGTGCGAACGGGGCGGCGTTGGCGCTGGGCCGGAAGGATTGCGCGGGGCGGGGTGTGCTGGGGGGGGGGGGGGGCGCAGCGCATTCCACTCCAAGGTCGGCCAAGGTCAGGCGCGGGGTGGCTCGTGTAGACGTGTGCCGTGTCGCCGCCGTGTTGCGTGTAGTGTCGGTGCGTGTCACGTGACGACGATGGTGTCGGCCGTCATCATGCAATGTCTCGTACCCGACAACCACCTGGGGTATTACAATCACGGGTATTACGCCTACATCTACTATTACGATGTGGTGAGTACTGAGTATCATACCGGCCGGTACTTGAGTAAACAAACTCCCTGTTGAAGGTCAAGTTTTCTATATTTTAATAAAGTTAATTATCTCCATACCATTTCCAATCACGTCTTGGTCAAGGTAAATAATACCCATGCACGCTTAAAAGGTACAACATTATAAGAATATAAGTCAATTTAACTATTGTACCATACATCTTATTACTGTGTGATCGGAGACAGCCCATTGAAGGGCTGGTGTATTTAATGGGACAACTTGTCAAAAAATAAAATTTATAGGTATTTTTAAATAAATTTTAAGCAATCAGTGACATTAGCAATTTTTAATAAGTGGATTGATGTATTGAATGGTTTTACATTTAGATTAGATTAATTTAAAAATGGGATAGTAGGATATTTTTGTTTGATTTATTATTTTATTGTTTTTACTATGAATTTGGTAAAAAAGCTAATTTAAACAAAATAGGTTTAAAATTTCACTTTATTCTGAAAGCTTTTTCCCTCTTCATTCTTTTCATCTTAGTGTTTTGTACTACGGTATAGCTATTCCCTCATATTTCAACAGATTTATCAAATAATTGAACCAGGAAAATTACGGTTGGGCTTTGTAAATTCATCTCATTTTAAACTGCATTTCGACTTTTTACACCCATAGTGGAAGGATTGTTTATGTACAAAATGAATTAAAAATTTTTGTTTGTATTTTTCTGTAAAGTTGGGCTAGCTAGGGAAAAGGGTCAACCACCCCATATGATTATTTATGGGAGGTCATCCCCACCTCAGTGAGTTCTAGCTTTCCTGTTGGTTGATATAAAACGTTTTCTTTGATTTAAATGCTATAAAACAAATGGTCGAGGTAGGGATATCTATCTACCCCTTCACTAGCCTACAAGTCATCTCCCAAAAGTAGGTACCATATCGATGATGCAAATCGGTGCAAATTAGTGTTTTGCGAGTCTGTGGTGAGAGCAAGCATTAAAAGACAGTCTGGATAATGTTCCTGTATCATTGTTGAATTTATGGTAGGCCACATGCTAAGGGACCAAAGGTGTGATAATTTATACTTCCTTTGTGAGAGACTAAGGAACCAAGCATACTTTGTTAACATTTTTAGTTGTGCAACTGCTGCAACTGGTTTTTATGTTGACAGGCCAAGAAGGAGATCTACGATGTGAAGCAGCAGAGGCTCTACCTGGCGCAGGATGAGTACAACCACCTCAACAACGTGCTCAGCACCCTCAACACCTCCCGCACCAGCCGTGAGTAGCCCCAGTCACATAAACTCACAAGTAATAGTGAATAGAAAATGTTTTGGGTTGGTGTTAGTTTGGAATTATATATTTTATGCCTTGTTAATTAAAAAGTAAGCCTAATACCTACAGTATGTTTAAGATTGAAGTTAGAAAAATTTTCTCTGTTGAATCAATTAAAGTGAAATAATCTTTGTTGAAATTCTTTGTTGAAAACTCAGTAAAAATCTTGAGCCAGTTCAAGTATTTTGTATCATAACTATTCATTTTTATTTGTTATATTTAATAGATAGGCCTAGATACTAGATAGTTCACATAGTTGTGTTCAGGATTATAAATTGGCCTATTTATTATCCATTGAATTTTCTTAAATAAAAAAACATCATAAGCAAAACAATAAGCTCATAAGAAAAGTGTATCAGTTAAATGCACTAAATAAACTCTAAAAAACAAAAACCTGGAAAAAACCGTCTACGTTTGGTATCTGAACATTCTTCAATGAACTAGGTCATATTTATCAAAGTAATGTCAAAAGTTTATCTCTGTGTAACATTAATCGTTATAACTTAAATTGCATTTCAGTAAATAACTAACCTAATAAAAAATGCTTCATTTGTTGAGTTTGCACAATGTTATCTCATTTTTTATTAAATGTCGAAATGCGCCACGTACAATAGTGCTGCCATTAAAATTAGTCTACTACTGACTTATTAATCAAACAATATTTTGCTGGTCTCGCTTTAATTCACCCAATTATGAGGAAGTAACCGCACCATAAACACCGGGCGGAGTGGATGGAATGGCTCGCTCCGTGACCCATGCAGTTGTGGATATAACTAATGAACGCCGCCAATAATGGCTCATTACACGGGCTGCAGGTTAGCAAATTTGCATCGCACCCCGTCATTACAGGAGAGTTATGGGCCTAAATCAGCACCCACGACTATGTTGTTGCTCTTTCACCTTATCCACCGTGGTAGTTGATTTATAAACACTTCCGCAAACATGATTTAATGGTCTATTAACGGTAGATGCTAATGTCATCAAATTTGAATTATTAATTTGAATTTTTAATTGGAATAATTGGTTTTACTCTACACAGATACTAATGTAAGATTAATTTTGGCTACATTATTTGTGGTCAAAGATTCTGACCTTATTTTTACACTAATATGTACAGTCTTGATAAGAAGAGGGTTACCGTACTTGTTTCTATGTTAATTTAATTCTATTGTGAATTTGATTCCATTGTGAATTTAATTTTTCATAAATAATATCTAAATTTTCTAAAGAAAACGATTTTAAATATAATAAATAAAGATAAATATTACTTATTAATCCACAGTCAATGTGGGTGCTGCTTTTTTATCAACCAAACAAAAAAGGACACTGACAATCTTGAATTAGATTTATATTAGAATTAGAACTTTTTAAGTCCTAGTTTTACGAATACAATTTGCAGAATCTTGTAAAAGTGATTTTGCTTCAAAAGAATTGGCCAATTGGAGATTTTCAAAAGATTTTGCTTCAAAAGAATAAATAGGCCAATGGTAGCCAAACATATAAGAACATGATTAATCCAAACATTTGGATCAATTTTCAATTATATTTTCAGGTATCGTTTTACTTAGGCATGTTAAGGTAAATGCCCCAAATACCGACAGTGTACCTAATACCGACAAGGTCACATTTGATCACAAAATATAAGCTGTTCGTCGTCTGTATTGGCTACTTTCAAAGTTAGATGAGTTTGTGGTCTTTTTTTTCCATGAGAAAAAATAAAAAGAAACAATTTTCCACCTTTTATAAGTTTGTGCTTGTAAGTTTTGTCTGTCCCTGTTCCTCTACAGTGATTTTAGTTAAGAATCTTACATGTTTCTACTAGGAACATAGAGATCTGGCTTAAGGAATGAGTACTTGAATAATTATATGTTTATATTAAATTTATGTTTTAAATGGAGACCAAATAATAAGGTTTTCAAATATTAATCATAAATACTGCTATCTTTTTTCCTTTCATAATTTAATTTGCGATGTTGGTATTTGAAACAAAGTTTCATCACTGCACCAAATACCAACATAGTGTTGTCACCATTGTCGGTATTATTTTCCCCCAACTTAATACCAACACTTAATATAAAACATGTTTTAGTTTCATATTATACCGAAGTGTAATGAATTTTATAAATATTCATTATAATGTTATATAAAATATTATTCTGATGATATTTGAGGTTTAGTGTTTGCCATAAGTTGTTAAACTTCACAAAATATTTGTACAGTTGCATTATTCCACCTAGAAGGGTCAAGACTAAGTGGACTATCTTTGACGCGGAACTTCTTTTACTGGTAGGATAATCATGCGTGTCCTGTCAATTATGCATTATAACTTATTTGTTTATCAACAAAATATATAAACAGACGTACATTCAAGGTTTGTTTCTTTGGATTGAACATCAACATTTGACAGTTAGAAAAACATGATCAAGCTGCAAGTAAAAGAAGTCCAGCGTCAAAGATAGTCCTTTTAGTCTTGACTGCTTCTAGGTAATTGTAATTTATTGTTGTTGTAATTTATTGAGGTTATGTGTTACATATGTATGGTAACTTATAACTTGTTTGTATTAAATAAAGAATATGTAATTAATTGTACACATTGCATTAATGTTTCTCATTCCTAATATTTTAGTTTTGTTATAATAATATTTCATTATAATACAGAAGCTAACTAAACAGCTTTTAATTTTGGCAGTACAAAGTAAGGCCGGCACTTGGTAGCGTCAGCGTCGGCCGCTGTACGCCGGCCTGCCGCCGGCGCCATTAGAGCAGCTGTCGTCTGCCGGCTATTCACTCGTTTTCTACTTCTGCCCTCCATTCTCTCGTAGCATAAATTCGTAATATTCTGGTATTTGTTTGCAATTTTGCATCTAAATGATACTGAAGATATTGAACTTACATTTGTCAAGTATAAATAAATTTTATTAAACTTTTTTAAATTATTTTTCTGTAAAATTAAGAGTTAGGTTATCTTACTCACCCAACTGAAGAATCGTCAGACCTTGAAGTATTTTATTTTTGGAGATGGATAATAACAAAATAATAAAACAAAAGTTGTGGGATGGGCAAATAAAAGAACAAACAACCATAAAATATTTTTTATTAGTACGATAATGCTCCTCTTCTTTCTCAAAATGGTGTTAAAATGTCGATGTCGGTAATTAGGACATGCGATGTCGGTATTTTTTGCATTGTTGTCGGTATTTTTAGTAAATGGACAAACTTGTTTCCCCAACTTTAAGATGCTTAAAAACTGTCAAGATTATTGTTTTTCTTTAATCTTTTAATGTAATCTGAAAGTTTATGAAATGGCAAAATTAATTAATTCCTAATACTCAAGCTTTACATAACCTTTAAGTGTTTTTCTGTTAATATAAACTGGAATTCAGCCTTAAGGTGTCGGTATTTGGGGCATTTACCTTAAATACCCATTAACATTTTTAACCTGCAGACCCGATTGGTTTCAGCTGTAACTTTGAACTATCATCTATTATCTTCACTCACATTAGCGAGGCCGCTGATACATGAGGTAGACCCACTGATTTATTTCTCGTGTTACAGTGTGTTCGAGTTCGAGTAGCGTGTCCACCAAGTTTGACCCCGACCTGCTCAAGAATGACGTGGCGCATGCTCGAAACCGAGTGTCCCGACTGAAGCGCGAACTGGAGCAGATCCGAGCGGAGATGTCCTGTACGCAGCGGGGAGTCGAAACACTCGTCTCGTAAGTAATTGATAAATTCTTACATGATCTGGGTAATATGTAGGAGATAATCTCTTATCAATAATGGAATCATGTCAGTTTACCCCTGTGTTCAATTGTTTACAAAGTAAGGTAGTGTTTACATTAATAATTTGCCTGACAAATTCTTATTTTTTAAATTTATTTATTTTTTTAACTTTAGTTATTGGGACATGATTGGGCTATCCTAATGGGAGAGATAGTTTCCTTTCTAAACTATTCTAGACCTAAGGATATTTTTCTAGAATTTAAAAATAATTCTTGATTAAAAATCGTATTTTTTTGCAATTAGAATATTTTTGATACTGTATCAATGGACAAGAAAAGAATCTGCCGTTCCATGAATTTAGACTCATTATAAGTTATGGATGTACGAGTTAGTTTTAGATCCTTTTCTACAATGGTTCCCATGATCTATTCTGAACTTGTCTTTATCTTGAATTTCGTAGGTTTGTATTTGATTTAAAAATATATATAGAAAGATTCCATTGGTCTCAAATCATCGAGTTTCCTCTATATTCATGTGGTGTTCAGGGTTGAGCAGAAGCTGAGCGGGCCGCAGGGCGGCTGCTACAACATCACGGAGGCGCAGGCCATCATGGCCGAGCTGCGGGAGATCCAGCGGAGCCTGAGCAGTGGCGAACAGGAGAAGGTAGAGCTGATGCGGTCACTGGCCAAGCTCAAGGACGACCTGACGCGGCTGCAGCTGTGTGAGAGCTCGCCCGATGTCAGCACGCTCAGTCTGCCCGCCGCTGCTGCCGCCGACAAGCTCAGCACTGCCTCCCAGACCGACCTCTCCGGAGAGGTAAACACACAAAACATCAGAGCTGGAAATTGTCAATTTTAGAATACAGTTTCAGTTAAGTCCCAAAAACGTGACCCCCGATAACTTAATCCTCTGGATAATTTGACAATTGCAAATACCAAAGCATTTACCAATGTCGGAAGATGGACTACTCCAAAGGCTTCTTCAATGTCAGTTGGCGAGGTATAAATATTAATTTTTCAAATTTTCTAAATTCCTCTTTAGGACGTTGTTGGAGAACATTCCGAATTTGTGAAAAGTTGTGATCTAACAGAATGTTGCTTTCCAGTCTCAATTCCAAACAAATAAATTATTTCCTGAAAATACGGTTCATCCTAGATAGTTTGACACTCCTTATCGTTCATCACAATCTGTGATGACTAAACATGTCATTAGCAACCAATAGTGTCGACGTTGGAGATTGACAAAGATGAAAAGGCAAATAAAGTGGCAAATAAATTGAATGATAGTTGTTCATTCAAGCAATGGTTTCATTAAGTGGATCCCAAATTAAAGTCATGATTTTTGTACTCCCTCCCTACGTAAAATGCCCATAGCCTATCATATGATCCTATAGTTCAAAAAATTTGGATAGTTCAACACTCCCGAAGTCCACAAACTGTCGATCTATCGAGGTTCAACTGTATCTTGAAAATTTGTATGACACGTTTGTGCAAACAGTTCATATTGTATCTGGAGGGATCCCATTACTTTGTGCATTGTTATTATTGTTAAATTGATGTATTACTAGATGTTTTCCATACAAAAGCTATTGATTTTGAAATATTGATGTGAAGCGATTGTCATGACCTTCATGTTGTTTAGCTTGAGTTAAAAATAAGTTTTTGTGATAGATAGGCTAATTTGCATGTGTTGTGTGTGTGTGTGCAGTTGGTGGGCATGGGCACGCGGCTGGCGGAGATGGCGCGCATGCGGCTGGAGTATGACGAGGCGCGCAAGCGGGTGCAGACAACGCAGCAGCAGCTGGCTGACCTGGAGGAGAGCGTGGCCCCGGGACAGGCAGAGAGCGACAAGGACCGACTGCTGCTGTTCCAGGAGAAGGAGCAGCTGCTGCGCGAACTGCGGGCAATCACACCGCGAAACCGATCCTCCCAGGAGATGACGCACATACAGGTACACCTTGACTGCTGTGACAGCCGCTTTCCCATATCACCTACACTCTCATAAGATCCTCATTCCCTTAGGGCCTACACCCCTTAATAACACTTTCAAAAATTGAATTTAACTCTTTGCTTCCCAAATCAAACAAATCATTAAAATTCTATATGATTAATTGAAAGTAGGTCTATATTAAACGTCTTTTAGAAATGCGGGTGTTGCATTTTATGCAGAACAAATTTTTTGTAATATCTGTTCTTTTGTTATTCAAACTGTTTTATACTATTATATTTATGTTTTATTTTACAAATCAATAACAATTTTGTTTACCTTGTTAATCTGACTTACTAAATCTTTAAGGGCTGCCCTGACTTATAAATATGCAAAAATCTACTAACTGAGATAATTTTTTTGACACATTAAATGTTAAAATAGAGTTGCGTTTATTAAAATCAGCTTCACATATTATCTAGGATATTGAACATTTTTAGTGGTTTTGATTTTAACTGAATCTCTTTGTTACAGGATGAGATACGAAGGCTCGAGCAAGACCTCAACAATGCACTTGAGATGAGCAACAGGGCAATTGCTGACAGGTAAACATCAGATTCAATCTTAAACAAAGTTTACAGTTTTCAAAAGTGTTCTAATCATTATTATTTTTTTTAATAATATGCCTTATATACAAATTTTGATAAGAGAGATGATATTAATTTACTATTGTTTGTTTAAATGAAGTGTGTATTTGTTAAATAAAATCTCATTACTTCAAACAGTCTTGAAATTTGTCTAGAAAATGACGATTACAACAATTACAGTAGAAGTTTTCTCAACCCTACTTGCTTAAACTGCTCTCATCTTAGGAAGGATTCATATCTGCTGTTGCAGCTGATTTCATTATGTCAAACACACATGTTATTAAATTTCATCAACATCCTTCCGTATGTTTTCTACAGACTGAGGCTACACGAGGGCAAGCAGGCGCTGCTGTCGCAGCTGCGCGACGCCCTCCGCACCATGACGCAGCTGGAGTCGCGGCTGCGCACGCTGTCGCGTCCACGCTGAGCGTGAGCAGCAGCAGCAGTCTGGGCAGCCTCAGCACGACCAGCAGCAAGGGCAGTCTCAGCAGTGGGCTCAGCTTCACGGACATCTACGGCGGCCCAGCCGTCGCCACCACCCAGGACAAGCCCATCGACATGGTTGACCTACACAGGCGGTCAGTTATATACTTGATTTATATACAATTGGTTCCAAACAGATCAGTGAAAAAGCAACCCTTAAGGGAGTCTACTAACAGATAGACTCAAATTAAATACAATATAAAATTTCAAATTCATTACTTACTATTGTAATCACAATCAAGTTAGGACTGTAGCAAATTTCAAATACGAAAATCATAACTCACTACAGTTGACTCCCGATTATCAGGGAACGAATAATCTGCAATGCGGCTTAACAGGGACATCCCAATTTCAAACTCAATAATTTTACCTTGTCTTTTATTTAGTTGCGTTTTTCTTTTTATCTCATTTAGCATGTATTTTTAAATTTAATTTAGTATGTGTTTTATTATGCTATTAATTATTATGCTATAATAATAATGCTATTATTTTATTATGCTATAAATTATTTTAGGCTATTTAGCTGTTTTTGAATTAACGTTGAAATGAATTATTGGCGATATTCCAACCACCAATTATTGCCATTAATCTTGTATGGTTAGTAATAAGGTAGAATAAATTATAATGTTGAGATCCTGAAACCTATAGTGCAATTTTTGTGCTAGTGCTCTGCTTAATTTTCTCTTCTTTGGTTGATAACTTCCTTGAAATCTCACTTATTCTTTAAATAATAAATAAATTGATAAATTCCTCAGTCAGCTGTGAGCTATGTCTAACACACTATATTGTCTTGTATCCACAGAGTGGAGAGGCTACTGCGAGGGGAGTCATGTCCGCCGCCCCCCGCCTACGAGCCGCCCCCGGCGTCTGTGTGTGACGGTGGCCCGTCGGCGCCCCACTGTCGCCCATCTGCGAGACGACCACTCCGCCCTCCGTCAGTGACGAGAGCGTGGCGGGCGACTCGGGCCGTGTTCGAGGCCAGCAACAAGAGCAGCCAGCGGACGCTGAGCGACATGAACCTCGACACTGCCCAGGTCCAGATCAAACTAAGGTGCGTACAACTACAATAACCCAACCTAACTTAATGACCTTATTAGACTAACATTGTTAATTACATTTTCATTCAGAAATAACTTTAAAACTCCTGAATAACTTAAAAACTCCTTTATTTCCATAAACTTAATTTTTTCGATTCCGCTATTTATCTTTAATCTTTCATTTCATATAAATCAATTAGTTAATATGCATTAGATTGTGTCACAAATTTACATTATAAAATCATAAAACAAATACATATAAGATTTTAGAATTTTTTTTTTTTTTTTTGAAAAAGATATTAAAAAACTAAACCAAATAAGCCAAATAATATTTTGATCTGTGATGTATAAATGTTGCTTAGATTTGTGCACGTCATGTTCTCGATGTTGTGAGAAAGCCAGTAAAAGTATTTTCGAGTGTCTTAAGTAAAAATATTTAAGTAAAGTTGGTATTTCCTAAATTATTTCAATGTAATATATCTCAAGTGTTTGCTTGGGTCTATTTTCCTTAACGGGATCTTCCTTTATTTGAATATCCTTTGTGAAGAAATGAATTCATCTGTGATAAGTGTCATAATCTAATCTTTCCATTTAACCTATTAATTATTTGGCTGTGATTTTTTGTCATAATGTTAATCTGAAACAAAGAAAATTTGTTGAAATGTATTTGTACTGTTTGTTAATTTTACAAATAGAAAAAGATTTATTCTACTTTTAGAGGTATACATCCAAGACGGCCTAGTGATTTTAGAGCCCAAAATAGATTAAATTAAAATTTATAATATGAAATGTTTTATCTCAATATAAATAAAATTATATAAAAGTAAAAAAAATATTTTTTTTTATTGAATACATTTATTTAACTATATTTAATTTAATTTAATAGAATAGAAACTGAGAAAGAAAGGATCAGCATCATTGGCAGTAATGTAACGCATGTGTGTGCAGGTATTCAGTGGAGGACGGTATGCTGTACGTGGGTATTGAGCGAGCGAGGAACCTCTCGGCGCTGTGCATCCCCGAGTCTTCGCAGGTCTACATCAAGGCCGTACTGTTGCCCAGCGGCGGCAGCAACGTGCTCTCCTGTTGCACCAAGCCCGTCGCGGACCTGACGCGGCCCAGGTTCGGCCAGAGCTTCCCCCTTCAGGTTCCATTGCACAAGCTGTGCGCCAAGACGCTGCAGATCAACGTCTGGTCGCTGTCATCCACCAAGGACACCGAGTGTCTGGTGAGTACCTCACCAACAGCTGTCTGGTCGGGACATTGTTTTTGGGATCTAGATTCTGAGTTTAAATTTAAGTAAAAAAATAAACACTTCAAAAGTAAGCACGCATTATGGTTCTGAAACATCATGAACTTATAGTCAGTGATATGAATTATGAGTACCTAATAATTATTTGTATACAATATCATAATCTTACCATAACAAACAGTGAACTTTAAATAATTATAGCTTTTGGGAAAGTTATGAAAAGAACAAAAAAATTATCTATATTAAAAGGAGTACGTAGACCATTCTAAATCCCTACACTAAAATTCTTTAAGTGGCATACAAACCAATACAACACCTATTAATTTAAGAATATTTTGAGTGAGGTGTAATAGATTTGTATAGATGCTAATTTTGTTTGTGCTCTGTTGCTAAACATGGACTTCAAGGTTCATAAATAGTCATAATTTAACTATAGTTTACATTTACTGAATAAAGTTCTTAATTGCCCAAAATTATATTACTCATGCCCAAAAATTTTAACCCTTTGACGTTTTTGAAAAATATCTT
Source organism: Neoaliturus tenellus (assembly GCA_030545055.2). Lineage (NCBI taxonomy): Eukaryota > Metazoa > Arthropoda > Insecta > Hemiptera > Cicadellidae > Neoaliturus > Neoaliturus tenellus. The sequence continues at coordinate 120,563,123 of CM061531.1, forward strand.
CTTTTAGACCTAAAATGATTAGAATGAACCATAGTACCTTACAGAAACATTTAAACCAGTGAAATACAAATTTAATTTATTTCTCAAGAACAAATTAATAGAATCCAGGTACTAATCATTGTCTGTCACAGGGCTGTGCACAAGTTAGCCTGGCAGACTTCAGCCTGGAGACGCCATGGCAGAGGTGGTACAACATCCTGAGCTTTCGGTTCATGCAGTCAGACACCCCCGTTGGCCCCACTGCCCCTGCCCGGGGCCCCCTCCCCACCACCGTCACGGCCGCCGCACCCCGCGAGGAGAGCAGCGACGAATCCACCATCATCTCCTCACAGACGTCCACGCTCACCAGGAATCAAGGTGAACAAATATCCATACTGTCATGTTTTGAGTATATGGCCAAACTGGTCATTCATGTGCTTTTAAATGTGTAATCGAGTGGTGCAAACATCATAAGCTACATCCAGCACTAATTTTGCATCACTTCCATTTGATTATGTGTTAATAACGCCTACATGATTTTACTGTTGGAAAAATTCTGCATCCAGTAAAATCCAACTTGAATTTTTTTTCTGTGAAATGTCTCATCACTTTTGTTTTGTATTTAAATATTTTTTAACGTAGTTTAATTTTTAGTAATGTTCATTGTTTGTTACAATTTTGTTCTGTTAACATCTAGTACATCACTGACACATCTAAATATATGTAGGTAGATGAGAACTTTTTTGTAGAAGAGGATATTTTACATTTTTTTTTTTTTTTAGAAACAACTACAGTACCTACATTTGTAATGTGGTTAAAAACTGGAGACAAATTTAAGCCTTTGTAATTCTCCCTGACCTAACAAACGGCCAACCTGGTCAATATTAGTGATTTTTCCCAAAAAATTAATTTCTATATGGGTACCAACCCAAGAAGTGTAACCCTTTTCTTCTTGGGCTATGAGTTCCAATATATTGGTAGACAAATGGGTAAGGGAGATTATCATTTGATATATTTTTTTAGCAAAGAAGTTCAACTCAAATCAAGATAGTGTTAGGCCTACTATTTAACCTTCTACAAACTTGTAAACTGAGTTATTAATTAGTTGATTGTGTTTCAGGCTGTGAGGGCGCCGCCAGCATAGCCGGCCTGAGGCTGGATGAGTTGGACAGCGAGGAGGACGAGGATGAGGGAGAGGACGAGGATGATTACGATGATGATGATGACGAGGAGGATGAGGAGGAGGGCATTGAGATTTGCTGCCAAGAGGAGCTCGCGCAAGTCCTTGAGCATCCGGTAATTATCTTAACACTACCGCAACTCTATGTTAATTTTTGATCAATTTCTACATCTGATGTATTAAATTATAGCAGTAATTAATAAGTCCAATGACACAGCAATTCATTTTAAGCTTGTCGATCCTTCATTGCGTTCCCAGCTGATGTTGATTGTTGTTGTCATGCAGAACGAGTCGGAAGCCGTGGACACGGAGGACAAGGAGACCAACACAGAATGCGTGTTCCTGCCGCGAGGGGTCAAGTCCAACTCCCAGCCCAACATCGTCATCAAGCGGTCGCAGACGTTCTCTCCTGTCGCCAAGAACCAGTACATCTGCAGGGTAACTGACATCATTTACCCAAAATTGTATTTCAAACAATCTGGCTGAATACATTTGCTTTGTTTAGAAAATTAGGTGGAAGAAAATGAAAACATTAATAATATTAGAGCAAGCTCACTCACCCTCAAGATTAACTTGTTTGCAAGCTCACCTACCCTCAAGATTAACTTGATTGCTTCATTTAATTTAAACTCTGTCTTATTAATCAGAATAGAAAAATTTTCACAACAATTCCTTAAACAAAAACATTTCTTAAAAACTAAAAATTTTTTTTATTTATGTTTAACTTTGTATATATTGTTTATAGTAATAGTTTCCCTTGAGAATAAATCAAGTAAATTTTTTGAGGAATATCTTGTAGCAGAAACTTTTAGAACATCCTTTGTCTGATCCTGAAATGCTACCACCCACTTTTCAAGTTGTTAGTTTTCGTTAGTTTTGTTTTATTTTTCTGAACAAAATAGTTGTAAACCACAATTCTCTGCCAGCCTATAAAATAGGTGTAAACCACAATTCTTTGCCAGCCTACCCGAAGTAGTATTTCTAAGAGTCTATGATTGTGTTGCAGCTGAATCGTAGCGACAGTGACAGCTCGATGCCGCTATACCACCGGCGGTGCACGGCTGCCCCATTCCAGCGTGGCGCAGCGGAGCGGCGGTCGCTACGGTGGGCGGGTCGGCGACCACGACACAGCCACTCCCACGGCGCCCCACACTGCCACGGCCCACGCACCAGCCTCGACCTGGAGTTAGACCTGCGTGCGCAGCAGGCAAGGCAGCAGGCACAGCGCGACGAGCTGACCAGGCTGCGCGAGCTGAAGGCACGGTTGGAGGCGGCGCGTGAGCGGGGCGACACAGAGATGGCTGCCTGGGTACTGGAGGACGAGCAGTTCCAAAACCTCATCGCGCAGGTACCCAAATCCATATACTCTCTACCAAAACAGTTACTATGAAAAGCAATTCAGTTTATTTTTATTTATCTTAAAAAAGGCTGTTGGAGTGCTGCCATTTCAGATTTGTATTCCATATGAGACAATGTTAAACTTTTCCCCCTGTCATAACAATTTTTTATGGGTTTTAACCCTAATTAAATATACCATTCCCTTTTGAGAGTATGATTTTCCTTCAGCATTTTGTAAAAGCCTACTAACAATTTTCAATAAGTACTAAAAAATTTGATTTGTACTTTTTATTTGTTATGCTTGTCATCAGAATTATCCCTTACAAATCATGTCCGCCTTGATGAATCTCTTATTACAACTATTTTCTCTGTAAATTGTGATTCTAACGGAATTATTACGGTAATTGTTAATAATGATTAATATTGTTTTTATGGGTAACAGACCGAATTGGGATTAACTCCAACTTAAGTTGACCATTAAAAATTTTGTTGTACTAGAAATAAATTTCTTTTTGAATTAGAACTTTAATGCAGATGTGGGAAAAATTTACCTTTGACATACTTTTAGAGGTAAATGAGCAGTTCCACCTTTCATCAATTTAAATAAAACCTCTTGTATTTTTTGCCACATCTTCTATCTTCTAAATTTATTTCAAAATCAAACTTTTCAAATAGTTTCCCAAGCTTAATTTATCTACAAATTTGTTTCAATTGACTGTTCATAGCAACCGAATAATGTGTATAAATTGTTGATGTTATCAATAGCAATAATTCTATACCTTCTATTTTCAGGCGGATGGAAAGAGTGCAGATGACAAGAAAGTAGAAAAACTGCTGAAGAGAACATCAAGAGAAATATACAAGCTGAGAAAAAGTAAAGCAGGGAAAGGGAAACCAGACCTCATTTCATTCAAGTAAGTTCGCTGAACTCTAAAGAAATATAAATTGGCTTATTTTTCAAACCAGTTTTTCAGAGAGTATTAATCCAAATTATAAAAATGGGAGCAAAAATGTCTTGGAAACCTTTTTTAATTTGTATTGAAACTACGTGGAAGCTCTTTTAACCGACCTTGGATCAATCGCCCGTCGTTTTAACCGACCGTTTTTCCAAAACCAAACGGAATTTCCGCCTTGTGATAATGATTTAAAAATAACTTTCATGTCACAAGAGGTTAATCATGTTAATGTAAAAAGTCAAATCCAGTCTGCTGCTCTCATTATTTCAGACGGGCAGTAACTGTGCTGGGTTTGCTAACTTTGTTATTTAACAGTTTTTGATACCATAACTGTGTATTAACTAATTGATAGCTGATCAAATGAAAAACTGATCACATTGCAATAGTTTTTCCCTTGATTTAAATTATTGATTCTATTTACAACCGTTGCAATAATCATTAATAATGATATTAGAATAAAAAGGTACATTAAACCAAGTTTAAACCTGTTGCCAGTAGACTTGCCATATGTCCCAGTTTTTCACTGTTGTCTTGTCCCGGTGTCCCGGCCAGTTTAGCTATTGTCCCGATTTTTTTGTAAAAATTGAAAAAACAGTTAATTATTAATAAAAAATAGGTAACAATTAGTTTTGTTTTATTCCTTAAAATAAACATTCATATAACAACTCTTACTATTAAAAGTATTACTAAATTATCATGATGCTTTAAGCTTTAGAAGGAAACCAAATTTAAATTCAAAATTAAATTTTATGTCCGTAAGGTGTTGGATAAAGGTTGGTTTGTAAGTCTACTGCATTGTAACGTGGAAGAAATAGACCTACCGGTATTGTAAAAAGTATGTTCCAGTCAAATGTCAATGACAAGAAAAGGCCGTAGTGGTTGTAGTGGTTATTATTGTTGCCACTGTATTTTGATTCAAGAACATTTTGGATGGGTCGCCATCCATAATCTATAAATTTTTTACATGTTTATTTATTACAGTAATTTATTTTAGTGTTATAATTCATTTCTGTCTTAATATTTAATTAGCCTCGATAAACAAACTTTAAGCCTAACAAATTGTGATGTCAACTATACAAGATGTATCGTACTTGTCTTTGTTGAAAATAAATTCTTGATTCTTCTTAAGTTGGTCGTAGATAAAGTAGTGTATCCAATGATCATATTCAGCCTTTAAGCCACTCGTGAGATATTTAGAAACTTGCTTTCCCCGTGTTCAGATTAGCCTACATCCCACTTGTGACTTAAAAGCCTTCATAATACAATAGTTGCATAAACTAATATCAACACATATATAAGGTATTATTCGGTTTAACTGACCTTTTTTCGTTATCTGAACATAACCTGGTCCCATCGGGGTCTGTTAAAAAAGCTTCTACTATATTTGATTCTTAAACATTTTGTAAGGTAGTGTGTATTGCCTCTTTATACACACCACTAACAACTGGTAGAGGAACAGGAACTTGTAGTCCAAATTTTGGTAGAAAGACTGTTAATATGAGATACTGATACTGTTTTTAGAAATACTACAAATAACACAATAAGAAATGTGGGATTTCTTTAAACAAACACTCAGCAATATGATCTTGTCTCATTAAAAACCTATCAAATTACCTAAGAAAACGATTTTTACATGTTCTCATCCTTAAGTTTGAACTGATTTTTCAATTATGTTTAAGTTTAAGCACATTTTTATTATAAAACTGTCACTTCTTAGTTTTAGATTGGTTCTTTAAAAAGTGTTTATAATAATTGTTTTACGATTAGATTTGGATCATACCATTACAAAAAAGATTTTAATTTCTTATGATTTTGAGAATTTATTGGTGCTATTATTAGGTGCACCATTGGTGCATAGTGGTGCTAACGGAGCAGTGGCTTATTTGTACCAAGCATATCAGACATTAGTGCAGTGGTTGTTTGTTAACCACATGTTTTGTTGTGTCTCGCAGGGAGAAGATGGCGTTCTTCACCAAGGCGAGCGTGACAGTGCCCGTCCTGCCGTCGGAGTCATCGACAGCGTCCGACAGCCCGACGACGCCTGCCACAGTCGACCACAGGTTCAAATACACCGTCGACCGGACACTCGGCGTGGAGGTGTAGACAACACACTCGTGCAGTATATGCTAGTCATACCCACCTTCCACCGTGTTCAAGCCTTAGATCAACTAATTAGTTATGTAGCATTTGTAAATACGCTCATCGGCCATACGTAGATCTGACGTTGCCAAAATAAGCTTTGTCGAGAGGGCCTATCGCCCCAGTGTCTTCTTCTGTGCCTGGATGTTAGATGCCTTATGTCGTATCGATACACGGTATTTTTTAACTCTTTAGAACACTCTCTGTTAGACATATTGTAATTGTTATCGAAGTTGAAATAGCGTTTATGAGATTTTTAAGCAATTAGATATTCTAATCGTCTTCTAAAATGTGTCTTTCTTCACTTCTGTTACTCTTTATACATTTGGAGAAAAAGCAATTCGGGGACTTTAGTTTACTCTCGAACCTGTAAAGATAGTGTACAGATATATTATGCTTTTGTAAAAATTGTGTATAACCGGCTCGAATAAATTGTTCTATCTAATATTTATTTAATGCTGTAACTCGATTTATTAATTTATGGAGCGAAGTGCTGCCTTGTCGAAGCACTCGAGTTGTTTATTGAGGTAACGCACACTGCAGACTAAGTAAGCTCACCTCACTCCCGTAGGTTAAAGTTGCTCAAAACATTGTTATACGTTGTTTAAAGTTTATGAAAAGAGCCACTGTAGCGGACTTTTTGTGTAAGCCTGCTACATTGATGCACTTTTGGTCACACGTGTTGCCTTTAACTTGTTACCGAGTCGTTTTGGTAAATAAAATTTTAGCGTGGAACCAGTTGTATCTATTAAATTATGTTCTAGTTGTTGTTAGTTGTATAGTTCGGGGGGTGCTATTCTGTGTCGGGGTTTATGACAATAATGCGTGTAAATTATTTTATTTTATTATTGTTGTCTTGTGTTAATCATATTTTTGTAATATATGTACAGATTCTTATTATTTTAGGTAATTTGTTTATTATAATAATAAAATCATTACAGTAAACTGTTTCCTATTACATGTGGTGTTTATTTTCTTCCTCTGTTCTTTTTTGGAAAGAAAAGTGATGGATTCCATTAAATAAAAAATTCTTACAGCTACAAAAGCTTTAAACTGCAGTGGTTGATAACGTTTAGAAAAAAATGTCACCTCGATAAGACAAATTATTATTAAAGTGACCTTGATAGCACTACACTCGATTAGACGAGCACCAATTAATTTTACAGCCTTGATACCTTATTAAAATTATAAAATCTACTTACGTAGTAGCCTGTAGGTATCAAATTGTTTGTAGATTATTATCATGCCGAACATGTTTCAGGTGAAATTACCACCCATCTTCAGCGGCAACTAATATTCAGATCATTAAAATGAAGCCCATACTTGGATGTTTGTCAAATACTTCAATAAATAAAAAACACAAAAAGTCACAAACACTACATTTAAAACTCACAAACATAATATAATTAAAATACCGATATCGGCGTACTAGGTAAATCACAGACATGTCAAGTTCACTAGCCGGTCACCGTAGGCCTACTGATTGTGGAAGGGTCTCAATGTTCAAGCTATGTCACTGCCTTAGTTATCAGCTGACTGAATGACATTTGGTTCATTGCAATTACCCAACCTGTTGTATATTTGGAAAGTGATTTTATCCGTGAAATCTTCTTTTTTGTTCAATAAACTATCCTTGCCGTGTGTAATTATATTGTTATAAATAAAATATTCTTCCCATATTTGAGCTTTTCTCCCATCATTGCACTTTTTTAACACTTTTAAGGAGTTGTTAAAATTTATTTTATGGCCAATATTTTCTTTTAAATGCTGGGCAACTTTTGATGAAGGGTTGTTTTGCTTTACGGCATTATGGTCCTGAAATCTGTCAGAAAAATTTCTATTTGTGTAACCAATGTATTTCTTACTACAAATTTACCCCACCTATCATGTACACACCTTTAGCATGGGTTTTATCCTTATTTTTTATTTATTGAAGAATTTGACAAACATCCAAGTATGGGCTTCATTTTAATGATCTGAATATTAGTTGCCGCTGAAGATGGGTGGTAATTTCACCTGAAACATGTTCGGCATGATAATAATCTACAAACAATTTGATACCTACAGGCTACTACGTAAGTAGATTTTATAATTTTGATAAGACAAGACAAAAAAGACATGTTTTGTATGACCTACTGTAGTTTATTTTTCCACACACTTAGTACATTGCACGTCAAAAATGGCACTTTTACATGTCCAAATCTTGACAGTTCCATTTGGTTGATTGATAGACATTCTTCCACAGAATAGGGAAGGTAGTAAGTTATGATGTTGATGTTTAAGAAAAGGGCTGTTTCCCTGATGAGAATAAATGATGGACAGGTCAAGCAGGCTTGCCTTTGATAGAGGAAACATCCTTCTATATCACAAAAAATTAATACAAAGATAAACATTTTAAGGTCATTGGCATCTTTGGAACAACACAATTGATATATGGGTTTGTTTATTTGAATTCTTACGTTGGCTGTTATACAAAATTACAGAATTATTTTACTAACGTAAAAATTGGTGTTTTTAGCGAATTTCCCATAGGGAATAAGCTGTTACCGTAGGTCTCATGGTAAGACCTAAGTCCGGGACCATGTTAATTTTTCGTTTTGAGGTGCCCAGAGACCAAAAATAATAGTCATTAAAATTTTTATATATATATGTATATATGTGTCCCTAGACACGATAACTCTCGTAAAAACGGTCCGATCGACACCAAATTTGGTAGAGATGTGTAATCCTACGTTTATTCGGATGAGTTCGTAAACCAGACATATCGACCTACCGGAAGGGGTAGTTTTGGGGGGTTTTGTACCCCAAAAATGGTTTTTTTGCATTTTTCATATGTAATTTTTAAAAATTTTAAACTTTTATTTTCACCATTGGATTTAGCTAAAAAAAACACACAATTTAGTATTTTGAAGCTTTGCTCTATCTCCATTGGTTACTGAGATATTAAAAAGTCTAAAGACAGTACATTGTATTTTTGGGCTCCAATGTTAATCTTATGGAGAGTAACGATAAGTTAATATTCCACTTATTAACCAATATTGTTGGATGAAACTTGGTATTTAGCTTCAATTGGTTAAGATTCATCCATTTATGGTAGAAAATCTTGGTTTTTGTGCTTATCATGGCAGCAAACCTGCATACTCTTTTCCCATGTTATTCATATGGAAAATAGGCAAACTCATTTATTTATGGACAGATGTAGATGAAACTTAGTGTATGGCTTCATATGGTCGAAATAAATTTTTTTATGCTAAAAACCTACTTTTAGTGTTCCCCATGGCAGCATACCTGCATACTCTTGCAATATATTTATCTTAAGGAGAATAGACATTTATTTCCCTATTTATGAGCATGTTATGAAATTTTGTTAACAGGTTTAGCTGGTCAAAATTAATATTACTAATTTGGAAATTCGCTGAGTACGCAGGTCTGCTGCAACGGGGGTTATCGTAAAATATGTAATCCTTTTAAATAATTTTCATGTAATTTACCACCAAGTATTAATTTAAGATCTGATATAAAATATCATGTTATTATAATACATACTGTTATTTAAATTTGAAACCATGGTAAGGTTCAAGAACTTAACATTGTTTAATTGACCTAGAGGGAGTAAAATTGACATTTCAGAAAGCTAATTGTTGAAATTATATTAAATGTATTTTAACACGTTGGCTACCGAACGTCACACATATGTGACGTAATGTTAAAAGAAAACCTTAAATATAGATCAGCGTCACATATATGTGTCACTCAAGGTGTTTCCAGTGTACCGACGACATATATGGGACGCTCAGGTCAAATCCAGTGTACCGACATAGACATAGACATTCTTTATTTGCACATAACATTCTTTACATGTGTATACATACAGAATAGGTGCATCGTCAAAAATAAATAAAACTAAAAAGTTTCTAAACTTATGCAACACTACTTCATTGTACTAAAAAAAAATAAAAAAATAACTAATTAAACCAAAGGATTGTCATAAAATTCCTGCAATGAATAAAAAGCTCTGTTGGTAAGTTCATTCTTTAAAGTATCTCTAAAATGGTTATTGTTCATGGATTTAAAATTTAGTGGCAATTCATTATACATTTTTAAACCAGCGTAGAGAGGACTTTTTTCAAAAAGAGTCAATCTGTGCTTTGGAAGTCTGAAGATGGTGTCATTTCTAGTACAGTAGAACCTCGATAGTTCGACACTTTGTGGACTTAGAGAGTGTCGAACTATCGAAATGTCGAACTATAGGGAGTATATGGGAAATTTTAACACTGGGAGTATAAAAATCATATTTTGAATTTAGGAAACACTAAATTTTAGTGAAACCATAACCTAATTGAACTTTAACATAAACAACATTCAAATCATTTGTCAATTTGTTTACATTTTCACCTTTGTCAGCTTCCAATATGGACACTATCGGTCATTATTAACATGATAAGTTGTCATGGACCATGTCGAACTATCAGGAGTGTCGAACTATCGAGAGTCGAACTATCGATATTCTACTGTACTATAACTGTGTTGAAATTTAACCGAGTCAGGCAAAGACATTTTTGTCTGGTGAATATAGGTTAATGTTTCGTAGACATATAATCCGGTGAGTGTTAGAATTTTTAAATTTTTAAAATGGTCTCTACAGGAACTTCTTGGATGAGAATTTGTCATAGTTCTAATTATTCTTTTTTGTAATCGGAATATAGTTTTGATACCTGAGGCATGTCCCCAAAGAACCAAGCCATATCTTAAAACACATTCAACATATGCATGATAGACTACTTTCATAGTCTCCATCGGGACACAGTCCCTTAAGTGGAGGAATACAAAAGACATGGATCTAATTTTTTTCTTAATAGACTCCACATGAACTTTCCAGGTTATATTTTCCTCAATATGTACACCTGAGAATTTTTGTGATTGAACCAAATTTGGAAAATCATTTACTTTATTTTGATTTCGTGCTGAAAATTTGATCAGTTGTGTTTTGTCTAGATTAAGTTTCAAACCATTATTTTCAAACCAACTATTTAATTCCTGAATTGTATTTATAAGAGATGTAGACAGTTGTGAAGGATCTTTACTTCTGACAATAGCAGAAGTATTATCGGCAAATAAAATTAAATCTTTATTTATAGCTTTAGGAAGATCATTTATATAGATTAAAAAGAAAAGTGGGCCTAAAACTGACCCTTGGGGAACACCAACTGACACATCTTTCCATTCTGAGGAGTGTCTAATTCCTTCAACTGAGACTATAGTTCTCTGTTTCCTTCTTGAGAGGTACGATTTTATCAAAGAAAGGCAGCTTCCATCAATTCCATAATCAGTTAGTTTCAGTAAAAGTACCGCATGATCCACACAATCGAAGGCCTTGGATAAGTCACAGAACACACCAGCTGCATTCTGTGACCCATCCAAAGCCCCTGTAATCTCATTGATAAAATGCGTGAGTGCAGAAACTGTACTAAAATTTTTTCTGAAACCAAATTGTTTACTGTAAAATAGATTATTTTCTTCAAAATAGCTCATTAATCTGGAATACATTATTTTTTCAAATATTTTAGAAAAATTACTCAACACAGAAATGGGACGATAATTATTTTTATCTGTCTTTAGACCTTTTTTAAAAATTGGAGAAATTTGTGAATATTTGAGTTTATCTGGAAAAATACCTTTCGCTAAGCAATGATTAATAATTTTGGCTAATGGTTCAGAAATTAAATTTACAGAAGCTTTGATCAGTTTGATTGGAACCTCATCCCAACCAACTGAGGATTTGTTCTTCATTGAAAGAATAATTTTTCTCACTTCCTCCTGACTGGTTTGCCGTAGATTGCACAATGAATTTGCCTTGCACCCAAAATTATGTTGTTTTAAAGATTTGTGAACTCCCTTGACAGTAGCTTTCTTTACATTAATATTTAAAGCTGTATCTGAAAAGAAATTATTGAAAATAGTAGCTATTGATATGGGATTACAAATTTCTCTATTACCACTATTACCATATAAGTTCTTTATTGACAACTTTCCAAGCAGCTTTTGACTTATTTTCAGCTCTTTCAATGTACTGACTATTAGCCCTTATTTTAGCAAGTTTTACTACCCTTCCAAAAATCTTTTTGTACAGTTTGACATAAATTAAAAAATTATTATCTTTGTTAGTCTTTGCTTCCAAATGTAATTCACGTTTTCTTTTACTGGATATCTTAATACCTTGCGTAACCCAGTTTAAGACTACAGGTTTAGCCTTTTGTACCTTCTTAAATGACTAAAGGGGAAAAGCACAATTAAATATCATTAAAAAATGTTTCAAAAAACTGTCATAATTTTCGTTTGGGTTCAGTAATTGATCAAATTCAAAAATATTGTTTTCCAGTAAAATAAAAAAGTACCAGGGGGACCGAGCTTAAGCTCGGTAAAATTATTACTTTCGTTTCTCACACAAAGCTCGTTCGCTCCGCTCACTCGCCAGGCGGAAGGTTTGCTGCACATTGGTATGATTTTCCTAAAACCACAGGTTAAAGATGTAACACATTGGTTTATTTTATCTACAGTTATCAGCTGATTTTTGTTCAGTTAAAAAATTTCCATAAGGATAACATGGGATCTTTGAAGGGCTCTAGCGCGAAAACCGGATTTTTCCCAGCTATGGGACCAGCTCCAATCGATTTCTGGTGGCCAAAACCCCCATATTCCAAAATTTGAAGGAAATCGTCGGAGCCGTTTTTGAGATCATTGTGCAAGCAAGCAAACAAGCAAACATTGCTCGTATAAGAGTATAGGATTCCTGTATTTTTCATTTGAAAATATTCTTTTACTGAATGAAACAGAATCTTTTTTAAATTTTTTCACATTTTTTACAATAGGAATATTTACAAAAATTGCATTATGGTCAGATAAGCCTAAATCAATGTTCAGCTTGTATTTGATATTGTGCTCTCTACGAGTAATTATGTTATCTAAACAAGTTTTCGAATTTTGTGTTACTCTTGTGGGCTCATCAAAGTGCAGCCGAAAACCATTACATTCAACAATTTCTTTAAATTTACAGGAAATAGTGCTATGTTCTAAAATATTTATATTGAAATCACCAGTTATGCAGATAGACATCTTTTTTGCTATTTTCTTTATACTTAAAATTAGTTTTTCAAACTTTATAAGAAACTGCTTACTAATTTTGTAAGACGGTATTGTGTATATAGAAATGACAATAAGGTTAAAATCTAAAAGTTCAACTGCTGAACATTCAAAAACCAAATCTTCATTAAAATCTAAAAAGTCATTTCTACAAATATATTTACAATTACTTTCTATCAATATACATGATCCCCCTCTCTGGCCACTCTTCCTCACATAAAAGTCAGCAAGAATAAAATTATTAATGGTATTGAGCAGTGGAAGAGAGTCGTTATCAAGCCAATGCTCATTTAGTGTGATTACTTTTACTTTTAATTTAGAGTGAAATAAAAATAAATTTAATTCTGAAATTTTTTCAGGTTTTAAACCTTGAGCATTGTATTGCATGATTAGTTCTAACTTGGAGATAATATTGGCTTTAAATTTGTTATCTGAAAATATTACTTTGTTGGGGGTCATAATGATCTTATTTTGGTTTAGCATGCTGTATGGAGTGGCAGACTCAGTATCTTTGTCACAACATCCTAGTTTAAATCTAAACAGATACCATTTAGTAAACGGTTACTAACATTTACTACATTATCCAGTAAACTTTCATCACCTTTTAACACTTTGCTCTGCTTTAACACATCACTCACTGACATAGACTTCACAATGTCACTGGAATTAAGATGATCAGGAACTATTTGAGGGGTGGTGTGACTGTTAAATGAAGGAGAGTTATGCTGAGTAGACATGTTGAAGTTACTCGTGGAAGATGACGAAAAAGTGGCTTCTCCCTCACTTGTGTTTGATGGACTCTGGTCGCTTATGAAGGAGGCGTAGGAAGCATCAACATAATTTACCGACATATTTATGTCACTGGCATCTGGATTTTCTTTATTTACATCATCATTCTGAAGTATTTCGGCTTCGATATCTAGCTGGGGTGGAGGTGATGGCAAAGAAATTTTTTGGTTAAGGTGCTTTACAAAAGCAGAGTGAGATAGTCCCTTACGTAGAGTTCCTCTTGAATTCGTTTCAGGGCATACAACTATGATGACCAAAGCATCAGTGCTTTGCTGAAATGCCTTGAGATTTGACACAAAGTGGTTCAGTGGAATACGATCTCTAGTACACCCCATAGGGGAACATATTAATGTTTTAAAACCGTTGGATTTGAAGTGTTTAGTAAGCTGTGCAAATGCCATATTATAAAAACATTTGTAGTAAGAGAAATTCTCTGAATTTTGATAAAATTTATATTTTGTTACTAAACTAAAGACAGCTGCTCCTTCAATTTGCTTCTGACAGGTTAGATTTGTATCACAATAGTCTGAAAAGTATGGTTTACCAAATTTTTGCTTAAAAACTGTAGCGACACCCTGGCTCATTTGCTTTTTATGATCAAAATCTGCTGAAATGCAATGTGCAAAAGCAGCCGTGGCATGACTGGAATATTTATTGATCATATCGTTCATGTCTGACTCTACTAAGTTATTGTTATGTGGTGTTTGTCAGTTTTCGTTTCTGATGTTGAGGATGTTGCTTTAGAAGAGATTGCAGCTGCAAGGTCACAGTTACAATCATTTAAATGTTTTTCCAGAGAATTTTTAACAACATCTAAAATTAAGTGGGTTAGCTGTTTTTTGCCTTTTTTGTTAAGATGCAACCCATGTCTAGTGTAATGGATTCTCCTTAGTAAACCAGTATCAATAAGAAAAACATTATCAAGACGGGCAACCAACTCCTTAATATACTTATTTAACATCAGGATTTCAGCATGTACCAAATCATTACCTGCAGCATCATGCCTCTGAGGAATGGTACAGAGGAATAAAGTTTTGTTCTTACTTATCTTATTTAGTTTTTGTTCCAGAGTCTTGTAAATATCTTTTGTTGAATTATTAAGAACATTGTTTGTGCCTCCAAGTAAAACTATGGTGTCACAATCATCTGTTGAAGCCTTATCGACTATTTTTAGTAGACCGATGTTTGGCATAACGAACCCAGTTGGGGTCGCCGTCAGGTTGGCACCACGACAGATTGGCACCACGGCGTTTTAGCACCCGGCGTCAAATTGGATCCGATCCCCTGAAATAACACTCCCCGTCAGGTTGTCACCCCGACAGATTGGATCCGATCCTTTCTCGAGGTTCCAACCTGTCGGGTACTGTCACGACAGATTGTCACCCCAAGCGGCCGGCGTCAAATTGTCACCACGTCAGATTGGCACCGATCCTTTCTCGAGGTTCCAACCTGTCGGGTACTGTCACGACAGATTGTCACCCCTAGCGGCCGGCGTCAAATTGTCACCACGTCAGATTGGCACCGATCCTCAGAGCCGGCCTTTAAGAGGGCGTTGGAGTGCCGCCATGTTGGATTTATTTCCCATAAGAGCAATGCTAAACTTGTCCTCGGCATTTGTCATATAATTTCTTTATTTTTTGTCCGATTGGTTCAGCATAAATAGCGTTTGAATAACAATTAAATTCCCCGTTCATTTTGCGAGATCGATTCTTTGTAAATAATTTATAAAATGCTGTAGAAAATGTTTTAAAAGTAGTAAAAAACTTGCTTTGTTATTTCAAGTTAGTAAAAAACACTAATTTTTATAAAAAATTTCTCTCGCAAACCAAATCCGCCTTGATGAACCCTTTATTTAGAGCTATAAACCATTATTTTCTGATTATAAATAAAAGAGTTATTTGACATCCCGTTTAACATTGCTCTTATGGGGGAACAGGGGAATTTGGATTGACTCCAACGCCCTCTTAAGGGCGGTGCGAGCGGTGCGAACGCACCGGGCCCCGCGCTTACAAAGGCCCCGCGCAAAAAATAAAATAAAATAAGTAGACAAGATTTAACTAGAGCAGTGGGAGAAGGCCGTTTATAGTACCACGGCCTCGAAATGGTCATCTACGTCTAAACATTCTGTACTAGTAAAACACCGGTGAAAAACAACTGTGAAAAACACCTTGAAAGTGGTTACATTTTCTCCCCGCCACCAAAGTCAAGTGACAACTTGCGGCCGATTTTCAGCTCAAGATTCAATACAATAAAATTATTAAAATGTGACATCCTTCACTTATCTCCTGCCTCTTAGGTCATAGGTTATTCGACAAGATATTCTAATCTAGATCAAATAAGGAACAAAATTATACCATTACTCTAAAGTTAAAAAATATCCTAATACTTTTTTGTTACGATATAAAGTCAAAACTTTATTCAACTCATAGTTTTGTTCACACTTTTTATCTCCCTTTTACATAAATTTATATTAAATTGCTAATAAATAACTTTTATAACCTTAAATTTACAATTTAATTTGCTTTATCGAAAAAAAATGCTAACTGGCAAACTACTGATTTAAGACGTTTATTTGATGTCTCATTAATAGAAATAAGTATCTTCATAAGCATTGGAAGAAAACCGTTTCCTAAAAGGTCAATGCATCCTACAGTGGTAGAAATTCTAATTTTTCTTTTAAATAAAAAGTAAGTTTTAAGTTTTGAAATCAGAGGGTTCTTTAGTATAATTCAATTTTTAATTTAATGAGGATTAGAATGATAGTCTATGCTTATGACTTCATTTACTTGTATTTAAAACTACACGTAAAATTAGGTTAGGCTATTGCAATGCTTCCAAATAATTGAAATATGACACTCATCTGGTCACGAGACCAAAATTGTAAGCAGGCCCGTTAAGTTTTCGTGTGCCCCGCTCGATGACGTTTTGCAGAAAATTAAATTTTGTTTAGAAATATTTTACTCTAATCAGTAGTAAATTTGATTTTTTATGGGGCAAATATTTCCAAAACAGTTCTGAAAAATAATTTAATAATTTAGATATAACGAAACATGAATTATTGGTTTTTGCCTTTCTATAAACAAATTTATAATTCGATTTTATGCAAATAATAAGACTAGTACCAGGTTAACCGAGCCTTGCTCGTTGGTTTTAATTCACTTTTGTTATAGTGTAATGGTAATCAAGCTATTAAATCTACAGCAGACTCTTCACAGATAACAGCTGTTAAAAAAACTCCTTAAAATTAATGTTCGTTTATTTTTGTTTACTTTTAGTTGTTATTTCGTTACCAAAATAGCAACCCATTAGACCAATGTTAAAAATTACGATTTTTAAACTTAAATTCAGACCAAATTTGATTTTCCCGGGATTGAGGCTGTTTCTAAACTTAGTTTTTTTTTTTTGGTTTTTTAGTTTTTTATTTTTAAACTTAGTGTTTTTGGGCCAAAACACTCTTAAATGCAAAGTTTAAGGAAAATCTGCCCGCTAGATTTCGAGATCGTGGAACACACATCCCTTCAGACATTGCTCGTGTTGTAGTATAGGATTTTATAATATTTTTATCAGTCATTAGGTATAGGCTATAGTTACAAATCATAATAGTTAGTACTATTTAATACAATATTTCTTTTTTTCTTTTGATTTTTTTACATCAGATTAGGTCTTAGGAAATTATAAATATTATATTATAAGTAAAACGGGGAGGACCTATTAAGCATAGTGGTGCCATTCTGTCGGGTACTGTCACGACAGATTGTCACCCCAAGCGGCCGGCGTCAGGTTGTCACCACGACAGATTGGCACCGCGCCTTTCTCGAGGTTCCAACCTGTCGGGTAGCGCGCCGTCAGATTGTCACCGATAGCGGTAGGCGTCTAGTTGTCCCCACGACAGATTGGCACCGGCCCTTCTCGGGGTGACAATCTGTCGGGCAGCGCACACGACTGATTGTCACCTCTAGGATCGGTGCCAAACTGTCGTGGTGCCAATCTGACGGGGTGACAATCTGACGCGTACCCCCCAGTTGCAGTGATATCTCCCTCGCTCTGCTGATTGATTTCTTGTGCCACACCCCGTCCTTGGCTGTCAGTTACAACAGAAATTTTAATCCTAGACTTGTTTTTACACCCTTTACTCACTGAGCTTAAAATTTCATTTCTATTGTAGTGCACTTTACTTTTTTCTGAACTCTTCTTTACTTCATGATCAGTGATCGTCTTATTCGAGATAGATGATAGTAAAATAGAGATAGAGATAGATGTTTCCGGCAAGATGGCCGACTATCATGAGTCTCCATGTGGAACGTGCAAAGTTTTAATCAAAAGTACAGATAAATACATGGAATGTGAAGGTGTATGTAAAGTAAAATTCCATTTAAAGTGTGTTAATATGTTAGTGAAAGAATACGACATGATTAAAAAGTTGGGTAACAAAGTGCATTGGTTTTGTGAAATGTGCCCCTGCATTACGAGTAACGTACAGGTGAACGTTGACGGTGTGTCAGATAATTTGATGCTACATAAATTGATGGACGTTATGAAGGGTTTGGTGTCCGAAAATTTGGCCATTACAAATAAACTCAACCTAGTAATTAAAGACTATGACAGCATTAAATCAAAGTTGTCACATTCTAATTTAAGTTGTTTACAAACTTCTTCATCGAATGATTCACCCGGTGCCAAAATCGATAATGAAGTTTCGACTCCATCGATTGAGCAGCACACAGATGAATTGAACCGTAACGAGCAAGATCAATTAAATTCTAATAAGTTTACTAAACCCGAGTCTGAGAGCTATGCTGATATTGTTAGTCAGCAATCTACATCAACTGTTTTAGCTGTGACAACAAATCCAATGACTGATTTTACTGTTGTACAATCTAAGAAGCAGTTAAATTTTGATAAAAGGGTTGCTAGGGAAGATAAACCAATGCATGGTGGTGGCAACAGAAAGCGATTTATAACTGGCAACCGGTCTGCATCCGATACTGGCAAACATAACCTCACCACTGTCGGCAAGAAAGTTTTTCTCTTCGTATCAAGGCTAGGTCCATCTACAGAGGCTAGTGATGTGTCTGATTATCTTAAGGGACATTATGAAAAGGAGAATTTTTCAGTTGAAAAATTGAAGGCAAGATACCCGGATAAATATTCTTCTTTTAAAATCGGTCTTTCTCAAACTTTACTGAAAGATGTCTTCAAACCAGATTTCTGGCCTAGAGACGTTTTTGTTTCAAAATTTGTAACCAAGAGACAACACCAAGATCCTCAAGCTAAGAATCAAGAACTGAATGATACTGTAGTGAACACTTCAGATGTGGACCCTAACCAATCGGTTTTTTTAGGGTTTCCGAGCCCGAAATAACTAGGCCTAATGTGACAAGAAGTGCTCAACCTAGGCCTAACCTATGTGGGAAGGTAACTGGTTCTAACAAGGGGATTAGGGCTAATATGTTGTTTCTTAATGTCCAAGGACTTGAACTAAAAGAAAATTTGCTATCCGTCTATGGGTTAACAAATAAATTTAACATTTTGTGTTTAAGTGAACACTGGCTCAGTCAGAGTGAATTAACCTACAAGCATATTGATGGTTATAGACTACTAAATTCATTCTCCAGAAAACATTCCATTCGTGGTGGTGTTGGTATTTGGGCATCTCCTAATGTTGGCTGTGAACTGTTGAATACTGATTGGTTAGCTATTGATAAAGACTTTGAGTGTTGTGCAGTCCTTGTCAAAGAGCCTAGGATTGCTCTGGTCTGTGTCTACCATTCTCCTGCAGGTAATGCAGAAGTTTTTTTAAGTAGGGTAGACTGGGGTAATAAGCACACGGGGTAATAAGCACCATTTAATTTAATATTTTTTTTCCTCCAATAATGCTGTGTTCTACTGATCAGATGTTGAGTGTATTTGTTTTCCTCCATTTAGCCATTCTTTTCCCACCATTTTCTTTAGTTGCTAGTTGACTCTTCACAAGACAAGGTGATGAAGACAATTTGGGCTCAGCAGCATCATTTGGTTTCGCAAAAATAGGAATTTTTCAAGGTAAGCCAATATTTAATGTATGGTGTAATGGAATTTAATTTGTATTTAAATTAAAATTTAGTTATTAAGCTACTTTTCTGTCTACATTATGAGCTTGTAATTAATATAACCAAAGGTTTAAGGGAATTTTTACAAAAATATGCACTAGGGGTAATAAGCACTATGGCCATCCGGGGTAATAAGTAACAATGAGAACAGAGGATGATTCAAGAGATTTCAATCAGTTAGTAAGTATTTAAATTATCTTATGCTAATTATAATTAATTTTCAGACTGTAAAAAAATGAAAATCAATTATATTCTAATTTAATGTTGGGTTTCAGGTATCATGCCGAGAAATTATAAAGCCGCGTCCGCACTGGCCGAACATTCGTGGCGAACTTGTTCGGCGAACTCGAACAATCAACAAACATTCTTAACTAACAATTACCGGCCATATGATTTACATTCTAAAAGGTTAGCACTGAACAAACAAAAGTTAGGAAGAACTTTGTTCAGCGGACATGTTCGGCCAGTGAGGACGCGGCTTTAGAAGAAAACTGCTGAAGAAGGAGGTCGACGAAGTTACTAAAATAATGAAGACATGGTCCAGGCCTATGGTGCTGTTAAAGAACATAAAATGTCGTTTCGCCAGGCTGCACAGGCATATGGTGTCAGCTACCATTCTTTATTACGGAGAGTTAACGATCTCTGCCCCTTGATGGCAGGAGTTTGCAAAACCACTCTCTTAAGTGAAAATAAGGAAAAGGAACTTGAGGAAGGGATTTTGCTGTGTGCTGAGTGGGGATGGGCATTGAAGAGACACAAAATAATTTCTATGGTTGAAGATTACTTGGAGAGAAAAGGCCGAGGACAAGGAAAACGAAGACCCGACTGGCTGAGTGGGAAGAGTGAGGATGAATCCGAACCTGATGATCCTAAGGCTCTTCCGGAACTATTTGTGGTTTGCATTTATAACAGACAATGAAGGTGTATGGGTTGCTTGTAAAAAGTGTGAACAGTGTGAAGTGTGAACAGTGGTGTCATGTGGAGTGTGCAGAGTTGGGTGATATAATTGAAAAACAAGCTTCAGAAACTGATTTTTAAATGTTTTAACTGCTGAAAGATTTTCCTAATTGTATTTTTAATATATAGCAAAGCCTATTACAGTACACTCTCGTTCATCGGACTCGGCGACATCGGAACTCCGCTTCATCGGAACTAAAAATCTGGATATTATTAATTTTTTTTTCTTACGAAATAAATAATTTTTCCGTTTTAGCACCTTCAATTTCCATTCGTTCTATCGGCACAACAGTAAAGTATCACATTTTGCATCAAACGTCATCAGGCGTTTTCCGTAATCTGTACCCATCGATGTGATTTACGAGGCCGTGGAGTATTCGCACAAAAATAGAAAGAGGAAGGGGCAGGAAGTGAACATCCCGTTCGACAGCTTTCCAAACTGTCCTCAGTCTGTCTCGTGTCGCGACTGCACCTGTACGTGGAAGTCAGTTGACTGCTGGAATATGAGTGGAATATAAAAATAAAGATTTTGGATCTTTATTTGCTGCGTTGTTTATATTCCTATCTGTTCATTGTTACCATGTTTAAAGTTTGAGTGCCTTATTTTCATAAAACCTCTTGTGTTATCTTAAAAAAACAAGAGTGAATACAATCACGATAGTTCACCGTACGGGCGGAAATGATGACTCACAACGGACTCCACTTCATCGGAATTTTTTGACATCCGTACCAGCCGTCCGCCACATTAGTTCCGATGAACGAGAGTGTACTGTACTGTCATATTTTTAAAACTCAATGAAATATACTTTGTGATCTATTTAATGCAGTTATTATTTACACATATTGTTGCGAGCCTATCCCTCATAAATTTAACATTTAGTGCTTATTACCCCGCAAAATTAACATGTGGTGCTTGTTACCCCAGAGAGGGGGAAATAAGCACAACTGTGCAAGATTTTGAAAATATTTGATTTATTAAGAGTCAAGTATATAAATAATTGTTTATTATATATCTAAATGTCACAAATTAAACATAGAACACAGTTAAAAGGGTTTATTCTATTAATTTAGAGCAAAAAATATAAAAAATTAATATTAAAATTGACATTTTTCTTTTATGGGTGCTTATTACCCCAGTCTACCCTAACCTTGAACAACTACTTTTATATTTGAGTCGCTGTAATGCACCCATTGTTATTGGCGGTGATGTTAATGCCAAGTTTGACGTCACAAAGGAACAGCCTAGTGTACGAAGACTACTTTGTTTGTTAAAACAGTTTAATTGCTTCTATGTTAATGATACGCCTACTCGGATAAGTGCTTGTCTGGATAATATTTTTACTGACATTCCTCCTCATTCTTTTAAATTTGAGGTTATGTACCCTGATATTGCTGACCATGAAGGGTTGAGGATTGAAATTGAACATTCAACATCAACTGATGAGGTAAATCCTGTCTGTCCTAAG